>JAAMPI010000573.1:0-31758 GCA_013054445.1 Cudoniella acicularis
CTCTCTAATCGCGCTCTGCCCCGTTTCCCTACCACCAGTACCAACACCACCAACACTCAAGTCCTCCCCACTATCACTCTCCCAAAATTCCCCCAACACTAACCATCGTAAACGGACTCGCAGTCGGCTTATCCAGGACCCTCAACTCCCCATCCTCAAACCACCTCGGCAACACAAACGTCCTAAACGGCACTAACAACAGGATAATAATCGGGAAGCCGACAGCGGCAATCGTTTGCGTGATAGCAAACGTGGCTGCAAAACCAAGGAGTTGGATGGCGACGAAGATCCAGATGGCTGAGCGTCTACGAATGCGTTTTAGAGGTTCGGAAGCGGGTGTTAGGGAGGAGTCTTTGCAGAGGAAGAGGATCTTCAATGTGATGCCGTTGCCTTCTAGAGCCTGGACGCCCATTACGAAGAACAAGCCCGCGAGGACGCCTTGGGGTATCAGGTGTAAAACGATGAGGAGAGGCCCGGACATAGTTCCGAGAGTGAGAAGGCCTTGTGCCAGGTTCGAGAGGCGTTGTTCCACAACGTGATCAATGTTCGTGATTACGTGACCCTTGTTGGCACCGGATTCGTCCGGGTCGGCGATGACTTTGGTGACGCAGAGAGATTCGGTATGGAAGGGGGCTTGGGGAATAAGGCCGTTTGGGAAGGGGATGCCGAGGAGCCCGGCGATGCCGGTTGTTAGGCCGAGGAGGAAGATGTCCCAGTGGAAGCCGGCGGGTTTGCGGAGGGGGAATTCGGTTCCTTGGGCGATGAGGGATGATACTATTGTTGTTAGAGGAAGAGCAAGGAGAGGAGAGTTGATACGTACCGTTGTGGTCGAAGTAGAAGAGGATTGTAAGTAGGATTGCGAACGGTATGGCGATGAATACTTCTGATACCTTGATATCCCAGAAGTGTATTAACCAACCTCGGTCAGTGGTAGGAAAGAAAGCTTTACTCGTAGGCAGAGTACTTAAATCTATCTCTTTCATCCTGCCAATATGGACGAATCCCGTGAAGAACACGACGGTAAGAGGTGTACCGTAATCCTTTATAAAAACCCGGACGTAATGCTGGAATAGGGGACTTGTTCCAATGACTCCACATAGATATCCAACGACGAGTACTAGAAGCGAGACGACGATGGAAAGATAGAAGGGTGATTCTGACCCTTGTCGTGTAAGGACTTGAATTCCCTTCTGGAGGTAGATGAAGGCAACATAGAATCCGAAGATATCACAGGAGAATCTAGTTACATATTTTAGCGCGTTGCAGGCGTTGGTAATGGCGAGAATCCAGTGCATGACGAGTGACCAACTGTAGTTGTTAGCCAATAGCACATAGATTCTGAGAATGGAACAAACAGGCCGATCCAGCACATGAATGCAAAATAATTCGTTCCAGTAGGGGCCATAATGTCGTAAACCGTACTGAAAACCTAGTTAACGCTTACTCCTGAATTCATCTTAGGAAGGACTCACTAGTTAAAAACAGTAATAGGACCAGTGACCCCAACAATGACAAGAGGTTGAGCGGCCAAGACGGAAAACACCACCGATCCCAAAACAGATGCAAGCAAAACTTCATTGACGCCAAAACTCATATGCGTTTTCGTGAACCTGTCTAACATCAGCTCATTCCCAATCCTTTCTCTTGGAAGTACTCACATATCAAGAGAAAAAGCCAACGCAGGTAAAATACTGCACTCGTTAGCACCCAATACCTTATTACACCAGCTCACCATCTACCCAGAAAACTTCACCAAGCCAGAAAAGAAACCCAAAAACTTACTTAGCAAAATACATATAAACCGTCGCAGGAACAACCCTATAATCCCACGCATCCGTCCAATCACTCCAATAAAACGGCGCCCTCCTCCTAATATCATTGATCATTCCCCTAAACAACCGTACCTTCCACCACTTCGGTACATGTTTACTCCTGGCACTCGCGTTCGTGCTCTGCTGCCGTAATTCATGGCCTTCATCTCCTCTCCCGCTGAAATTCGAATTCGAGGTTGAAGAGAGGAAATCCAAGCGGTGTTTCCAGGATTTTCGGCCGCCGGCCGCCTCGGGAGGGTGTGTTTGATGGGGTGTGCGCGAGGGAGGTGGGGAGCGTGTAGGTGTTTGTGGAGGAAGCTTGGGCCGACATCTTGGAGGTTTTTTCCTCTAAGCTCGTTTGGTGATTTTTTGTTTCGTCTGAATTACTTCATATGGCAACCCAAATCTTTATAAAATTTTGATTTGAAGTTACCTTCAGCTTCCTTAATTCCCACTACCAACCGCAGGTGAAATATTAAGACCTAGGATTATAGGAACAATGCCACGCTCATCAGAGAGAATGACAGCGGTCGCAAGCGCAAAATTGATGCATCGCAGAAGCTTGTGGAGACACGGGAGAAAGGAACAAAGGGATCGTTATTCAACAAGAGGTATTTGGGCGCGGTTTAAGGGTCTTGGCTGCGTTGTGAGGTAGCTATGCACCAGGTGCAGCGCGAGTAATGACGTTAGGTGGGGGACCGAGGTCGGTGAGAAAATGACCAATCAAAGCCAGAGAATTATTTGAACACAGCATACGAAGTATTTTCCTGAGACGTGGTTGCTGTTCTCTGGAAGGTGATGGAGCTATTCCCTGGCACCCTACTGCCTGTTTTCATAACATTAGATTAAATCTGCGGTGTAAATTGAACAAATCATTGTGGTATCATAGAATCATTCCTCCATTTGTGCATCAAGGATGGCTCGCCTGGTTGCGTCTTCTTCAACCCACTTTCCAATCCTAGCACCAACATCTCCGACAAGACTCTCATATTGTGGACCAGGGAAGAACAGTCCGCAATGAGCTCCGACCTCATCGACACCTTCCATGTAGACTCTAACCCAGCATTTGTCTCTCTCGCCGCCATACTTGGGTGGCAACATGCAGAACTTTTTGTCTCTCTTCGGCTTATCCTCTTTCGTAGAGGGCGCCACAGATACTTTCCTCTCTTTAGGGTTTTCAGCGTTGACCTTTGCCTTCTGCTTCTCCTCTTCTTTTTCTTCCTTGAGCCTCTGTTTCTCTTCTGCCTTGAGTTGTTTTTCTTGCTCCTGACGAGCTTTCTTCTCGCGTTTCTCAACAAGCTTCTGCCTATCCTTAATAGCACTTTCTCGATCTTTAACAGCTTGCTGGTATGCTTTCATCACTCGATTTTGCTCTTTTTCTGCAACCTTGCGTGAATCTTTATCTGTATAGATGCTAAGGTCAATAGGCTCTGGCTCCGTTGGAACAGGGGGAATTTTAGGGAGTGGCGGCTCCGATGTCGTTGATTTGATTTCTTGAATTGGCTCTTCAAGGGGCGCCAAATTTGTTTCAACTAACGGTTCGGAAAGACCGTCCTCCTCTATTGGCACCGAGTCGATATGCTTCATCGCCGGTGGTTCCTCGAAGTCTTCAACACCAGAATTATCTCCCAAGTTTTCCATTTGGGCTTCAATTTCTTCAGCTGCTGACTCCATCTGAATGGGTTGTGGAGTAATAGCACCATCGCCATATTTATCGACATAAATTCTTGGTGTGTATGCTGGTGAGTGACTATTTTCCAAGCTCAAATTGTGACCTGCAATATCAAGGCCATTCGCGCTTTCATCTCTATCTTCTGATTCCCCGCGAGGTGTTTTCGGCGGTTTTGGGATACCTGTGCTGGCCGTGTAGTAATTGACAAATCTGACCCGTGCCGGTGGTCCTGAAAAGCTCGCACTATTGATTTGAGCAAGATCATCGATATCTTCCAATACGCGGATCCTCTGGTAACGACTTTTAAGACCAGAATAATCAGCCATACAACCTCCAAATTCTAAATGTGACATGAAATATTCCTTTGTAGCGTTAGTGAGACCGTCCGAATGCTTGTTGATGAAATGGAGTAAGTTAGACCACCCCTTTCGCTCTGGCAATCGAACATCATTTGGAAAAGGGGGATTGAAGAACGGATCTTTTGGCGGTGGGCTGGCCGAGGGAGAAGTTATGCTTTGCACCAAGCTATACTGCGAAGCCGTATTTGACCCTGCTATTGATGGCGCATAGCTGCTCGAAGATGCTGAGGCTTGGCTAGCTGCTGAGGGTGTATTTGTACCAGTGATTGACGACTGGGTGGATTTTGAACCTGAAGGGTCTGGGGCGGGCCGAAATAGGCTGCTGAGACCGCTTGATATGACTCCCGGATGCATGCCTAGGAAGGGAGTATCGAAATTGATTGTACCTAGTATCTTGTGCCGAAGTGGCCTGCTTTCAATTGCCGATTGTGGTTTTTGTAATGCTACTTCAGCCCCCAAGATGCCTCCCATGCTATGGCCTAGCAGAACGACTTCTGTATAATGGTTCTCATGAGGTTCTAACCTAATACTTATAAGCTAGAAATGTCCGCTAGATGACACTAGGGCTTACCAAGTGCTGAAATCATCCCTTGCAAATTCAATTACTTTGCGGGATTTATACCTGGGATATATCTTTGTATGAACGATATGGGTCTCTGCAAGGGTAATTGTGAGAAGATTATGAACATGAGCAGGAAAGCTCTGAAAACTAGTTTCAGTACCCATGAACCCGTGGATGAACACTAGTAGTAGAGTTCTGCGGCCATCTCTTCCAGACTCCGACGGAACAAGAGAGTGTGTAGAGGAGGACCTAGGATCACGAGATCGCCATTGTTCAGATATTTTGGCATTTCTTTCGGCATCGTTAGATGTGTAGGGAGGAGGAGGTTGAGCAGTGGAAGTTCGAGGTGGCAGGGGTGGTGGAGAGCGAAGGTACCGCGCCTTTTCAGACAACTGCGCAGGCGTTGCAGCGTTTGCAATAGCTGGAGAAACAACCGCATCTTGGCCTTTCTCTGCAAGTTGAGCTGGGGTCGCCATCTCTTCAACATACGGCAGTCTACCTCGATCTGCTTTTTCTGCGAGCTGTGCTGGTGTTGCCATATCTCCATATGGCATCCTCTCACATTCTGCCTTCTCTGTGAGCTGGGCTGGTGTGGCCATGCTTTCAAGCCCTTGTTGTTGGTTAGCCTTCTCTGCCAACTGCGCTGGCGTGGCTGTCTCAGCGAGTTGCGCAGCAAGAGCTCTAGATTGAGCTTTCTCATCCATCTGGGCTGGTGTAGCCATGCTTGCTGGTGATATTTAAGGCAATAAATAACCTTAGGATGTTTCCCTTTCGATGTTTCGTTTCGTGCATATTTATGTTGGAAGACTGGATTGGCGATAACCAGGAATTATTGCAGGGTCTGGAAACAAGACAGCGATAATCGACTGAGGTTTCAGGGGCCGGCTCGCCGATTGCATCATCACACATGTATCACGTGCTACGTAATTAGAATTGGATGTTTCTGGTTAAACATGGATAAATCAATTCATTTGCGGAGTACGGAGGTACTTTGTAAATTGTCCCTGTCCCCGGACTGTACTCGTCATCCCTCTTGCACTTAAAGACTCTGAAACTGCAAGGTGGAGGCGGGCAACACGATAGGATTGAGCGCGACTAAAATATATTAATCCGCGGTCCTAATTCCTGATGGATCCATTCTTTTGCAGCGTTAGGGCCTGAAGGCGATGCTAATCGTTGTGCAAACATCGCCATGACAGCACAACCGGAGAAATACGAAGTTATTAATCTCTTCTCCGCGCGAAGCTAAAAGTAGACTTTGATAAAACATCCCTCGATCCCCCCCCCGAGGCATGTCGTGTTGTGCGATGGAGTCTGGAGTGTGCTTCGTAGCCCTTTCAGGCCAATCTTTCAATCACCAGACTCAGGCTCAGAGTCTCAGACGCAGACACAGACTCAGACTGGAAATGGAAGCAGACTCACCGTTTCTCATTGTGGCTACAGAGTCACAGACCTACAAAGGCGCTCCGCATCCTGTTGCATCGGGAAGATGGCGTATTATTGGGGTTCTGGCGCAAGTGTGGGCCGGGACGGAAGTACTTTTAGCCATACTGAATTGGCCTTTTCCATACGTGGCCCGTGGCCCGTGGTGGCCGCGCCGCCGCACAAGAGGTGGGCCGTGGGTGGTTCAAAAATACCTCCGTACTGAGTCCTGGGTTCTCTAGGCCGGACCTTGCACTCCATGGTCTTTTCCTCGAGAATGGCTGTACACTCTAATAGCCCTATCAACCCCTATGCAAATATGCCCGCTTATAGGTGAACGCGCACCTGCCCATCTAGTAAAGATAAATTTGTGCAATTGGTCACGGCGCAGCTTGGCCTATGGTTCCTTTCGAACCTTTTTTCGGCTCGTGCGTCGTGCAGCCAAAAGGCCACCGCTCCCTGAGTCCCTCGACGGGCCACCGTCTTGAGCGCACTCTCTCGTTGGCTGGAGACCTGTATTTAGCCCCAGATTTTGTTAAAGTGGCCCTGCACCCCAGCAACAAGGTCTCGATGTCAAGGATCCGAAGTCTCAAGCGAGATTGATGTTCTGATTTGACTGCAGAACACGGTTCCTGGCGGACCTGACCTGTGCTCTCGAAAACCAGCCAGTGAGCGCCACTCCCTCCTCGACCTGCGACCTGCGACCTGCGTGTTGCTGCCAATGTCCCGTCCCGACTTTCCATCCCCATCCTCAACCTCACCTCACGGTGCGATTTTGCCATGAGTTGACGGATGCTCATCGCAACCCGCGGAGTCAAGTCGGCCAGAAAGCGCTGTAGATACAGCAGCACATCGGCGTCGCCATGAGCGAGACTGCCAGTCCTTCGCCATCACTCATTCTGGCAAGGCACGAGATTGCTCATCGCGAGCATGGACAATCACACAACCGACTTCACCACAATATACATGCAAAAAAGCGACAGGCCGAGGCAACGACGGTAGTGGTGGAAACGGCCGACTCGGTCGTCACAGTGGTAGCAGCGACAGTATCCTATGTACAGCAAATTGATGTCGACTCGTCGGGGAGCACCTTTTCCATCGAGACCATCCTAGCCACCTCGAGTGGAAGTGCCTCGACCACCACATCATCGTCATCGTCTTCTGCCACTCCAGCTTCTACGACGCCCGCTTCACCCGTATCCTCGACCACCAATGAATCTTCAAACAGTACCCGCGTTTCTGCCGCCGCAGCACAGTCTTTACTTTCCAGTTTGAGCACCACTTCTGCTCCAACGTCCACTCTTTCGATACCCACAAGTTTCTCGTCATTCATTGCCAGTTCTAATTCAAGCACAAGTAAGCGCCCTAGCAATTGATAAAGTGGATGATGTTAGTGCTAATCAATTGACCAGTACCAATAATTTCAAGCTCCAGTAGCTTATCCGCGGTCTTCGCAAACTCCTCAACTTCTTCATCCTCTTCTTGGTCATCCCTCACATATCTTACTTCAAGCTCTACTTCGTCCGAAAGCTCCTCTACATCCTCATCTAGTTCTAGCAGTTCTTCTGGCTCGTCTTTCAGCTCTTCCGCGCAACCTACAACGACTGGCGCCGGCGGATTCGTGGGTGGAGGAACAGGTGTAGCATCAACGGCGCCTTCGAGCACGGCAACATCTGGGAGTAATTCAACTAGTCATGCAACATCGTCGACACCGTCTACTCCAATTGTTGTTGGAAGTGTCGTGGGGAGTCTTGCTGGACTTGCCATGATAGTATTGTTGGTACTCTTTCTAGCCAAATGGAGGAAGAGAAAGAACATGTTATCCCTCGGAAGTGGGCCTGAAGGGACTACTGGGGCTGCATCGACCGGCCAAGTGCCTCCTACTCAACCTTCTGGTGGGGCCATGACCCAGCGGCGATCGATTGCATTCGCGGTACCGGCTGCTTTGGCAAGCCTGACTGGATACAATAAGCGAGCTTCACAGAAAACCGAGCGAACTGTGTCGTCGACCGCCGGGAGTGAACGAGGTTTCTACCGTGTTTCTGGGAGGAAGTTGCCGTCAGTGCTCCAGAGTGGTGGTGACGGTTATGGTGGTGGCGTGGTTGAAACTAATACCTTGAGTGGATCATCATTCTACCGAGACTCGACTGGATTTTATGGCGGGTCTGGGGGCCCAAATAGCCCCCCGATGTCCCACGCTGGACCTTCTACGGAACGTGACAGTGGCGTGCCCGTTATGCGACCAAGTCCTGCCAGGACACCCGTTACAGAGCATGGCCCTTTCGGAGCATTTCAGATGCCGCCACCACCTACATTGACACCTCCTCGGAGGCCCGACGTTCTGGGCCGCTCTCACCCATCCCAAGATGGATCTCACGCTTCGAGATTCACAGAAGAGGTCTGACTGAAAGAAGCCTCTCGTCTCAGAAAACGTCTGTGCCTCGGTCCAGTGATTTTCCGATATGGATGACTACGAATCTGCTTTCAGTTCTTTGTAGATATTGCCGATTATTTCGAGCGTTGTGAGCGCGCTCTTTTTCTTGGTTATTCACCTGGGTATCATTGCAGATTTGCATTTGATTGGCGTTTACTTCCTGATGTATTTACTAGGACTATTTGATAATAGTCAAGGTTGGAGGATTCGATGTCGTTTAAGTTGTTGCACCAACGCTCGAGCGATACCCCTCCAGTACAAGTTGGATTCGAGAGAACTTTGCATTTAAGAGGCAAGGTCCTCTCTTGTCTTGGATAGAGAGATGGCTATCGACAGTGCCTTAATCTGTGTTGGCACTAGTTACTTTGTATAATACCATCCGTCGGATCAGACCGATAGTAAGGCTAAAAGATAATGTTCCCATGTACGAGTGGTCCGATTTGCACTGAAATGCTGTTTGTGAATTGTTATGCAAGATATCTCGTTACACTGTGACGGTGGGTGAACCCCACTTTCGTCTGAAGAGGGGTATGCAAAGATATATTAGGGCAGATATAAAACGTCCATCAGGTGGCAAGCAGAGGCTGAGTATACATGATACAAAGTCAGTATTTGTCAGAAGACCAACGTTAGGCCCAAGCGGGAGTCTTCGACACTGGATTGGTCTTGAGGATGCTGTGGACTGCAGCGACTCCGTATGGAGACTTTTTGATCGTTTCATGATTGTCTGAGATGCGCGCAGGTATTACGATTGGTGGGGTACCCTCTGAGCGCACGAATGAAGTTGGCAAAAGACTCCATCGCCCGTTAGCCAGACGTCTGCGCGTCCGAGTCGTATCGTCTTTTCTGGTAAATTACGAGTACGATTCATAGAGGCTGGTACCGGCCTGGTATTGGAAGTCGTGGGTTCGAGTTGGCACATAGGATATCGTCTGATCAGCATGAGCGAGGAAGACCATAAAATCCATAGAGTGCTTGATAGAGAGAGACGGCTAGCACGCCACTAATAACTCTAATCCGACCTCACGATTCTCCATTACTGCATCGGGTCCATGCAGAGGGTTGCAGACCCGCGATGGTGTCACAGAATAGCTTTTTTTTTGAGCGAGTCGGGCTCTGATTCGAGCGTTGTCGAGGTTGTCGTGATTGAGGCGCAGTCCCCTGTACATTGTGTTGCTCTGTAATCATGAAGAAAAAGGGCAAGGGCAAAGCGAGAACAGAACAATGAAAGGCTTGTGGCCACACATTTGTCTTGCTGAGGTGAAGCTCAATTGGATTGATCGCTGCGCTCGATTACTTCCTCCCTCGTACAGTGGTAACGCCGCCCACTATCACCTGTGACACCCAACGCCGAAAGCGATCGCAGCGTGCAGCAGGAGTCCTCAGTCCAGGACCCAGAAGCCCCAGCAGTAGCAGCCTGTCTTACTGTGCCGACCGTCTTTTCCTCCGTGTCCGTCTCCGACTCGAGTCCTGTCCAGTATCCATTCTGGCATCCCCCCCCAAAGACCGAAGACCTGCCCTCCCAGTCAAGCGCTGTGCGTCCCGTACCCTCGCCCTCACCCTCTCCTGTGTAAGACTCAGTCAGCTTGTCCAGTGCTATTCACGGTTCTTGGCACTCTCGCCCTCCCGCTGCATTTCTAATCTGTTCCTCTTCTGCGCACCACCAACTTTCAACATACATACAACACACAAATAGGCAAATCGCACACCCCGCGAAATAGCACGAGGCCCTGGGTTCCCTTTTTCGGCGTCCATACAGATCCTTGGCAGTGCTGCAGCAAACCCCGCGGAAGTTAGACCTGCCGAGTTGCGTCTAGTCTAGGATACCCGAAAACGAATAAGGCGTTCGAATACGTAGGAGGAGAAACCTTCGTACCTTAATATACTCGACAAGGGCGACGGTGCAACACTCCACCACATCAAATAGAACATCAGACGTTTTCCTCGATTGCGTCGTATTTCAAACATCTATCTTCCATGCCAGCACCGAGATGATGTCGCAGCACCAGTCTCCGATGATGGATCAACTCCATGAGAACAATGGCTTCATGCCGCAGATACAAGCGCCGCCGCTGATGAATCCCCCGCCCCAGATCTTTGGAGCGTATACCGCAGATGGATTGCCAATGCCACCGAATATGCCAGACATGTCACAACCGCTTTTTGGAGATGGAACCATGATGGACGAGAGCAATGAGGCAAAGCGGAGGAGAATTGCAAGAGTAGGATACCTACCGCTTTTATCTCCGCCGTGACTCGGTCGATGCTGATGAGGGAATAGGCTTGTGATATGTGTAGGAAGAAGAAGATCAAGTGCGATGGCAAGATGCCAGCATGTACACATTGCATCAACTACAAGACGGAATGTGTCTTCACACAGGTGGAGAAGAAGAGGAATCCTCCCAAAGGGTATATAAGTCGCTGACATGGCGTTTAAGGGAGAGTCGCTGATTTCTGCTTAGGGCTAAATATATCGAGGGCCTCGAAAATAGATTGGGAAGGATGGAAAGTTTGCTTAGACTATCAGGTACGTTATGAAACACAATGTCGCCTAGGCATCTGACATACGACTGACTTTTCTTAGGTTTGTTGAAGGAGGACGATAACGGACGAACCGATCTAGGGACATTGGAGAAGAGACTTGCAGAAAATCAACTAGCACAGAGAGCATCGCAGGCGCCGACCTCGGGTCCTACATCCCCTTCACACAGCTCACCAAATGAACTTAGTGGTTCCACCCCTCGAAGTACTATTGCGTCGCCAGAACCTCCGAGTAAGAATGGAGACAAACGCAATTCGCAAGTGGAGGAAAAGAAAGAGAAAGAAGAAGGTGTTGAAGAACTGTCAGACATGATGTGCTCACTAGTTACTAACAATTGCGGCGAAACACGTTACATAGGTATGGCACTTTGTTGGAGTAGACAAACGTATATTGACTCAATGATAGGATCCTCGTCTGGTTTCTCCATCTTCTCGCCAAAAGGTATTCAATGGGTAAATGAAAAAACTGGCGATTCATCCTTCCAAGAAATGATATCGTCCTCGTCCGTGGATGAAAATAAGTCAAATTACTGGAAACCAGAAGTGTTTGGAGATCTCTTCCAACGGCGAATCTTCAAGCAACTACCTCCCAAGAACGAGTGCGTGTCGCTGATGAAAGACTTTTTCGAGAACTTCAACTGCATGTTCCCTCTTTTCCATCAACCGACTTTCATGCATTTGGTCGATCGACAATATTCTCGAGATCCATATGAAGGATCGGGATGGTGGGCGAGCTTGAATGTTGCTCTAGCAATAGCACACAGACTTCGGGTTATGAGTAATCTTGTTCCTCAAGAAGAGGATGAAAAAGCTTGGGGCTATATGAAGAATGCCATGGGAGTATTTACAGAGCTTACAATGCGCAACACGGATCTTCTCAGCGTACAGGCGCTTCTTGGAATGGCTCTCTTCATGCAGGGATCTCCAAATCCCCAACCCTCCTTTTTCCTTGTGGCTGCAGCTATCCGATCATCGCACAGCATTGGATTGCACAAGAGAGGTTCCGGTTTCAATCTAAACCCAATCGAGATCGAGCAGCGAAAACGAGTCTTTTGGATTGGATACATGCTAGATAAGGATATTTGCCTACGTTCAGGGCGGCCACCGGCGCAAGATGACGATGATATGAATGTGGAATTACCTAGCGCGGATCCTGACGATAACATTGGCAATATTCCGTTGGCTGACGGAAAGGGGAAGGTTAACCTTTTCCGTCTAATGTGCGAATTTTCAACAATCGAGAGCAAAGTTTACAAACAGCTATATTCGACAAAAGCTGCTAAACAATCAGATGGCGAACTTCTCAATACCATTGGAGAGCTTGATCATCAGTTGGAGGAGTGGAAGGACAATATTCCCATCGATTTCCGACCCGAGCACGAGATCAAAGCTTCTCATACGCCATTGATACTCCATGTTGTTGTTCTTCACTTTGCTTACTACAATTGTTTGACGACCATCCATCGTATGTCGGTACATCATGGTTATTGGACCAGTCGCCTCTCCAATTACGCCATACAGGGCCTCAATGCCAGGCCTCTCAATCCTCGTGTTTTCTCATCGGCTGCTTTGTGCGTCTCTGCTGCTCGGGCATCAATCCACCTAATAAAATATGTTCCGCAAGGAGACTTTCAATGTGTTTGGTAAGTTGTTCAGAAATCGGTATTTATCATGGCTAATATCTGTAGGCTCATTTTATATTTCCCTGTTTCGGCTCTTGTAACTTTATTCGGCAACATTTTACAAAACCCGCAAGATCCGCGGGCGCGATCAGACGTTCGGTTGATGAATTTGGTTGTTAGTTTTCTTTCAATGTTGATAACGGAAGAAGAGCACGGGGGCGTCAAGCGCATGTTAAGCGTCTGCTCCGAATTCGAACGAATTGCAAAGGTTGTGCTGGATAAGGCAGAAAAAGAGAGCTCGTCAAGGAGAAAGCGAAAGAGTCACGAAGACCACTCTGTTAAGGCGAAGCAACCTGGTGTCCCCAATTCCGGGCCACCACAAACGCCAATGATGAATGCCCAAACCCCTTCGATGACTGGGGTGTTTTCGCCAGGCATGACCAGCGCCATGAATCCACAACAAAACAGCTATGGCTCGAGCCCAATGGGCAACACAGGATCACCACCACCCGGGAACTGGCAGAACGATTTTGGCAGCGATTATGCAACTCCAAATGCAGGCATGACACCTTTTGCAGAAATTGGATACACCAATGGTCACGAGTTGAGTCCGTCACTTAACATGAATTCATTCCAGCAACCCTTCGTTCCACAAGATTTGTGGCAGATGCCAATGACACTGGAATGGGACTGGGCGGGTATGACGGGCGGTGCTTACCCAAGTTTTGAGAATGGAATCATGGGTGATCCATCTTTACAAAACAGCAACAACCAACATTTACAGAACCAGCAGATGTGAGAATGTCTTAAGGATTAGCATGAAGAAATGTGTGTCACGATTCAAGCGAAAATGGCGTTTATGGCCTAGAGGAGGTGTTTCCCCCATTGGGGTGGATGAGGACTTAGCATGTTTGCGGGGTTTGTCTGAGTTTTGCTATCATTATTTGTATTGGCCCATTTTGCTATTGAGGTTCTGGTGTCTTGTATCTCTACTCAGAATGGGTTGAAGCCTGCATTTTGGAGCTTGATGTATCAAATTCTTAATTACTAGTAGCACGGCCATACCAATTCAATCATATAAGGATTCAAATTCATATGATCTATTGCAAAGATATTCGTTCCTTTCCTCCAAAATAAAATAATGGGTGACACGTGATCTCGGGAAGTGGAACGTTCTCCCGACCACGCTTTGATAATCATGACCAGCATGAATCTTTTTGCCTTCAACGAACCCGACCTCAACATCAACACCTCAATCCTGCTCCGATGAGATAGCGAAAGAGTCATTCCAATCACGACTTGGTGACTCTCCCTTCCCTCACGATCCCGATTCCTTTAGTCAAGCATGACCTCGATATTACGGCAATCCAGCAGCACTCTTGCTAGATTATCAAGGTCCTCCCTTCAATCCGCCGCCCGCTCATCTATCCGCACATCAAACCACACACTATTGCTGGCATCGCGGATATCAGCACGACAAGCGCGATCATTCGCAAGCAATCCGCCGAAGAAGCCGAAGAAGGATAACAATGGCGCAAAGGAGGACGTAACAGGCAAGCAAGCCTCCGAATTATCCGGCAAACCTGCACCAGGGACAGAAAATCTCTACAATGGCAAGACACCATTATCGCCGCAGGAAAATGGCGAGGAGTCTGCAGAGCCGCCGCTGGCGGAGGGGATGACGCGAATGAACCCAGAGGACCAGAAAGCTATTGAGGAGCTCCTGGATACGGTGAAGAAGGGGATGCCGAAAAGTCAAGTAGAGATTATTGAGAAGTCTCTAGAGCACATGAAGAGGGAGGGGATTCCCAAGGAGCTGAGAGAATTGATGGATGAGATGAGGGGAAAGCCAATGACTCTTTCGCAAGCTGCCAAGTTGACTAGGTTGACGAGTCAAGTGGTATGGAAGCAGATGGATAAGGAGATGAAGAAAGAGCAGACAGATTTTGAGAGTAATGAATCCAAGGGTGGTGAGAGTGGAGGGCCGCCACCTCCTGGTGGATCTGGGAAGGGCCAGAAGCAGGGAGCAGGAGGAGGTTTCAAGCCGGGAGAGATGAAGATTGATACCAGCTCGCTCATCCTTTCGGCATTCGTATCATATCTTCTGTATAGAATGGTTATGCCAGGCGAGACCGGACGAGATATCACATATCAAGAATTCCGAAGCACATTCTTCGACAAGGGATTAGTAGAGAAGTTGACGGTTGTCAACAGGGATCGAGTACGAGTTGATTTACATCGGGAAGCTACGCAATCCATATACCCCGATTCGCCTGCAGTCAACCCAAATTTCCACTACTACTTCTCGATAGGATCAGTTGAGGCATTTGAAAGGAAGTTAGATGAAGCGCAAAAAGAGCTTGGAATTCCTAGCTCAGAACGGATACCTGTCAGCTATGCTACAGACACTGACGCATGGCAATTTTTCATGAACTTTGGTCCTACGATTCTATTCATCGCTGCTATATTCTACATGGGTAGACGAGCTTCTTCCGGAGGTGGTGGTGCTAGCGGTGTCTTTGGCATGGGTAAGAGCCGTGCAAAGCAGTTCAACCACGAGACTGATGTTAAAGTCAAGTTCAAGGATGTCGCCGGTATGGACGAGGCCAAGATGGAAATTATGGAATTCGTTTCCTTCTTGAAAACCCCCGAACAATTCCAGCGACTAGGTGCCAAGATACCTCGAGGAGCCATTCTTTCTGGACCCCCTGGTACCGGTAAGACTTTGCTGGCAAAGGCTACTGCTGGCGAGTCTCAAGTACCTTTCTTCAGTGTCAGTGGTTCCGAGTTCGTGGAGATGTTTGTTGGTGTTGGTGCCTCCAGAGTCCGAGATCTTTTCGCCATGGCGAGAAAAAACACGCCCTGTATCATCTTTATTGATGAAATTGACGCAATTGGAAAGTCTCGTGGCAAGGCGGGTTCGTGGGGTGGTGGCAACGATGAGCGAGAAGCTACACTCAATCAAATTTTGACCGAAATGGACGGATTTAATACTTCTGAGCAAGTAGTCGTCCTCGCCGGTACAAATAGGCCAGATGTGCTCGACAAGGCGCTGATGCGACCTGGTCGATTTGATAGGCATATTGCCATTGATCGCCCCACCATGGAGGGCCGAAAGCAAATCTTCTTGGTCCACTTGAAAAAGATAGTGACCCATGAAGATTTGGAACACTTGACTGGACGACTCTCAGCTCTCACGCCTGGATTTTCTGGTGCAGATATTGCTAACTGCTGTAACGAGGCGGCGTTGATTGGTATGTGATTAAACCTCTCTGGTCCTATGAATAACTGCTAATCTTCTATAGCTGCCCGCACAAGTGCCAAATCCGTGGCTATGATCCATTTCGAGCAAGCCATTGAGCGTGTGATTGGTGGTCTAGAGAAAAAGTCTCTGGTTCTTTCACCTGAAGAGAAGAAGGTAGTTGCCTACCATGAAGCTGGCCATGCTATTTGTGGATGGTTCTTTAAATACGCCGATCCCCTTCTCAAAGTCTCCATTATTCCCCGCGGTCAAGGGGCTCTTGGATATGCACAATATCTCCCTGCTGGCGACACCTATCTCATGAATGTTAATCAACTCATGGACCGTATGGCCATGACCCTTGGTGGCCGAGTATCCGAAGAAATCCACTTTGAGACAGTGACCTCGGGAGCATCTGATGATTTTAACAAAGTCACAAGAATGGCAACCGCCATGGTCACCAAATGGGGAATGAGCAAAAAGCTCGGCCCCCTCCATTTCGAGGATGACGAGAACAAATTACACAAGCCTTTCGCCGAAGCAACAGCACAAACAATCGATTCCGAAGTGAGGAGGATAGTAGACGAGGCCTACAAGCAATGCAAGGATCTCCTCACCGAGAAGAAGAAAGAGATTGGTCTTGTTGCGGAGGAGCTGCTCTCCAAGGAGGTTTTGGGTAGAGAGGATATGATCCGCTTATTAGGCAAGAGACCTTTCGACGAGAACAAGGACTTCGTAAAGTACTTTGGTGGTGGGCCCGGTTCGAAGAGTGCTCCTCCTCCATTCCCGACCGAGAATACTGATTCTCCTCCAGAGGCACCTACGCCTGCTTGAGCGTTGTTTCTTGTGTATATCTGTAAGCTTTTTTCCGAAAGTGGAGTGGGAATATAGAGCCGGGAGTGAGCGACGGAATTGAGCAGACATGAGAGATGAGATGAGAGAGGGGTATCACTTGTATTGTAACTGTACAGGCATTGAAACTGCATTTTTAAGGCGTCCGTCTTCGACTTGAATCTAGCTAGTCAACCAGGTTGTGGGGTTGAGAGTGTGGGTGTGGGATGGCATCTGTGCGTGTGTTTCTTGCTCAAAAGAGAGCTCGAGAGAAAAGAAAGAAAAATTCCACTTATTCCCACGCAACGAGCCTTGAGCTTTTCCTTTTGTATTTGATGATATATGATCTGCAATCAACATATAAAAAAATCTTACACTTACACCAGGATTTATCAGTAGAAATGAACGTTTTGGAATATGGTGATATCTTTTATTGTGTATCCATTGGAATTATGAAGCGAACTCAGTCGAATAATATTTTATATGATAGTGGCTAGCTTTACATTTCAAATTATAACCTTGGTGCCTTGGCCTACCTGTATTTATATACCTATTGTATACCCGCAAGTGAAGGGTGCAAAGTCCCGAATCGCGAAAAACCGTGACCCCGCGTTTTCTCCAAAAAAATCCGTCGCGTCAAAAAAAAGGGGAGTTTAACAACGTTTCCGCGTCAGGCCACATCAACAACGCGCGACTCAATCGATGAAGCAGCTTTGCATTGGATTTGCAGCCTGCAGGCCGCGATGGTCATTGCATCTTTTGCGAGTTGTATCCAAGGAGGGAGGGTGGATTGAGGCGTCCCGCAGCGCCAAATTCTCAAGCTATGCCTCCTTGAAGAGGAGGTCTTCAGTGACTTCCCGGCTTACTTCTACGCCTCCTTTCCCGTCAGCCCGGGCATTCTCTACATCCCCTCCCCTCCGCGACGACGCTCTCGCAGCACATACACAAGCCGTCGCAAAAATAGCCAGCGACGTCCGCTCCTACTACACCCGCGGCCAAAAATGGCGCATCTTCCACGGCAGCACAAACAGCACCCGCGACCTAAAAACCAAAGGAAAAACAAACTTCGTAGACACCAGTTCCCTAAATCGCGTTCTAAGTATCCATGGAGAAGGCAAGGGGATGAAATGTCTGGTTGAGCCGAATGTACCTATGGATCGTTTGGTAGAAGCTACGTTGAAAGAAGGCCTAGTTCCGAAGGTTGTGATGGAGTTCCCCGGGATTACGGTCGGGGGTGGGTATTCGGGGACGAGTGGGGAGAGTAGTTCTTTTCGGCATGGGTTTTTTGATCGAACGGTTGAGAAGGTGGAGATGGTTATGGGTGATGGGGAGGTGTGTACTTTGAGTGAGAATAAGAAAGGGGATTTATTTAGGGGTGCTGCGGGGGCGGTGGGCACGTTTGGAGTTACAACTGCTGTGGAGTTGCAGTTACAGAAGGCGAGGAGGTTTGTCAAGACGACGTATTGGCCTGTGAAGGGGATGGGGGAGGCGGTCGAGATGTTAAAGGAGGCTACGAGGGAGGCGGAGGTAGATTATGTGGATGGGATTATGTTTTCGCCAACTTCGGGAGCTATAATTACGGGACGACTTACGGATGAACTGAACGAGGGCATCAATGTTCAACGCTTCAGCGGAGCATGGGATCCATGGTTCTACCTGCATGTTCAAGACAGTATCGCCTCTTCTCCCAACAACACACCTAAAACCGAAGCAATCCCACTAGCAGAATACCTCTTCCGCTACGACCGCGGCGGATTCTGGGTCGGTGCTTCCGCATTCAAATATTTCAACTTCCCATTCAACCGTTTCACGAGGTGGTTCCTAGACGATTTCTTGCACACTAGAATGATGTACACAGCTCTACACGCCAGCGGCCAAAGCAAAAAATACATTGTGCAAGACCTCGCACTGCCTTACTCCACCGCCGAGAAATTCGTCGAGTACACAGATAAGGAATTCGGTATTTACCCTTTGTGGCTTTGCCCCTTAAAGCAATCACCAAGCCCGACGATGCATCCTCATTCCGCGGAAACGAATCCCGATGGCTCGTTGAAGGATATGCTTAACATAGGCCTCTGGGGCGACGGCCCTTCAAACCACGACGAATTCGTCAACAAGAATAGGGGTTTAGAGAATAAATTGCGGGAGTTAGGAGGAATGAAATGGTTATACGCTCATACATACTATTCAGAAGATGAGTTCTGGGCGCAGTTTGATAGGGAGTGGTATGAGGGATTAAGGAAGAAATATAAGGTGGAAACGCTGCCGAGTGTGTATGAGAAGGTTAGGGTGGATGTGGAGGCGGAAAAGAGGGATGTGGAGAGTGCTGGTGGGGGGTGGTGGAAGAGGAGGTGGCCTTGGGCGGGGTTTTATGGGATAAAGAAGGCGATTGAGAGTCGGAGTTATGTTGAGGCGAGGAGGAGTGTTTGGAAGGAGTTTGGGAGGGAGGGGAAATGAATGGAATTGAAATGAAATGTGATGGTGTGGATTTGTGGATTGTGCTGCTTTCTGTCCCAATACGATCGTTCCTGCCCTGCAAGCGCAGCATGGACTTTTTTGAACATGACGCCTTCGAATTGCTCTACTTTTTCATACCCAAGTTGAGAGGACACGGCAGCGGCTTTCCGTTTGGACATAATGAGTCCAACTCGCTGAGCGTGTACTCGAGCCTACTGCTCTTTTTCCTCTCGCGTTTTATTCGATTAGAGGAGTGCTCTCCTTTTTCGTGTCCTGGTCGCTCTCGCTCTGCAAGTGCAGGGCTTTTTTTTAACAACTCCAACTTGCTCCACACAACCTTGTCGAGAGCCCAAGGCAGCAAGCAGCTTTTCCGTAAACAAATTATATTTCCCCCCTCTAGCCTTGCCTAGTGCATTACGTTCGATTACTTGTACGAAAATTTAAGAGTTGTTCTTATTTTGCATGTCCGGGTCGTTCTTGCCCTGTAAAGGCCTGACTGCGCCTGCCAATCGCTTAGTGGCTATTTCACTACTACTGCAGCTCAAGAGCTCTACTTTCATTTCTTACCATCTACCTACATACTTTATCTTGATTCTACTCTATTTATACAGCTTGCGAAGATCTAGCCACGATTTACTGGGCGATTCATTTATACACCTGTCGCTCTGTGAGACCCCTCCTCTAGGAACTAGAGCGCAATCGATTAAGCCTCGATCATCTCGCAGCCTGATCTCGTTCACAAGCAATCAGTTGGTTTTCGTGAGGCCTGAAAACAACAACGGACCGCACTTCAACCTTGACGGATTTACAGGGTATGGAGAAAGTCAAGGCTGGTTCGTGGCCTAGATTTCGTAAAGGGGAGGACGCAATCTCATTGAGCGCTTGCATCGCTAATGGCAACAAGAATTTCACTGCGCTATGTGATGAGTGCGAAAGATTCTTTAGGAAATGTCTATTTGTTGATGAATTTGTTTCCACGTGTCCCGGGTAGGCCAAGATTTAGTAAACTTCACTAATTTGAGACCCTAAATCCTCTTGTAAAAACTCGCACAAACCCTCCCTTAGAACCTTTCAACTTCTCCTTCATCTTAAAAGCGGTTGCGTCGTTCTTCCACCAACAAGCAGTCGACTCTAAATCCGCCCTTAGAATGTTTCGCAATCTTATTAGCAGCATCCTCCATGGCATCACAGTTGCCTTCGGTCCCCAAGTAACCGCCTCCAACACCCTTAATCCTATTCACCTTGCACTCGCTACTAGAGGTTACTGGATCCAATCACACATATTGTATATACCCGACCGATACGGCTTCTTCTCGCCTAGTCCTCCCCGCCTTCAGGTGTACCAGGGTTTCTTATTTATCGCTCTATTTATTATGGTCGTCTGTTCGATCTTCTGTGGAGCCTCCATTGTTTTTCTCTTGTCGTTAAGACCTGATCACAAGCCGATTTGGAAAGCAGTAGTATTCATGGTAATACCTGTGGGTGGTACTGTGGCTATGATTTGGGTTATGGAGTGTTTTAGTAAACGTCGAACACGAGACTATGACTGGGGGGGACTGGAAACTAAGGAAAGATTAATTTCTGGTCGTTTAGCGAGTGGTTTGGTTCCCTGTCATTAATATACCTTATATGAGTTAATTCGATCCTAGCACGTCGCTTTCGGTTTGGCAGTCGGGATCAATACATCCTCACCTTCGACCCTCTCTCTCCATCGAGCATCCTCCCACGAGCTACGGTCACATTCTTACGGCCGACATCCTTTCTCTCTATCACCAACATCTCTACGCCCAAACCCTGCCCCCACACATTTCAGCTGCTATTGCCTTACGGTTGACAGTCCTTGACTATGGTTTACATGATTGAGCGCGATAGCGTACCTATAGCGTACCGCATCACATTGGTAGAACCTCGTTAGAGCTACAGGGGAAGTCTGATCAGCTCTGCGAGTCTATAGTGTACCGGCGAGCGTACCGGATGGATGGGCAGAACCTGTGGATGATGCGCGACAGCATAAATCGCTGTATGCATCATGTCCACAGTATGTTATTGCAATTCTCCTGTGCAAGGAGAAACCAAAGAGAAGGATATCACTGAGGTAAGTACCGCGAGACTTACATGCCGGAGCAGCCCGAACTCAGAGAGAAAATATGATGACAGGCTTTGTTGGTTGAATGTTCCGAGTCTCGAGGAGGGAGGAAGGGTATTGTTATATATTGGTTGTATGAATATGATGGGTGAATGAATGATAAGTGCTTAGAGGTGTAAATTCATCTATGTACTGAAGGTAAGATTCGCTTTGGAAGCTGTTGATGAGTGAGAAGTATAAATAATTATTTTTTCTCTTCATTCGCCTGTTTGGTTATTTAGGAATTTCCAGCCCAGTCAGTAGCAATAATAAGCGCTTTCAACTTGTAATATATATAGGTTAATGTGTTGAAAGGTTAAGTTTGAGGCAAAATCTGTGCTTTCCATTGTGGCTAAACCTCCTAAGCTAGGAGGATGAGGCCCTACGCATAGATATAACTCCTACTCCTAAACTGGGTAAGGCACGTGAGGTCCTTCAAATTGGCATTGTCTTGGAACCTTCCATATTACGCAACACAATGGATAGGTTCTGGTGGGTTGGTTTGAGATAAATGCCATCTTTGCATCAAGAGAAGGAAGTGAATTATGGCTGCGAACCATCTGAAATAATCTCTTATAACAATTTTCCCGAATTGAAAGACATTGGAGATGGCGTTGACTACCCCAAAATTGCAAAAGCCGTGCCTCAACGCATTGGTCAATACTAGCCACTGGGTTTAATATTTACAAATGAAATTTTTAAGAATTAGACCACTGATGTGTATGGCATTCCCGTAAACCTATCAGAGAGCATCGTCACTTGATTCCTCATCTATCATGCAAGCCATGACTCGGAAACGAGAACTCCAAGCTCCAAACTCTCTTCTCTGCCGCCCCTCGACTGCCATTTTTCCCCCTAGACGACACAGCCGGAAGCAGCGGAGGATGCTTCTCTCAAAGCCTGACTCCTGAACCCGAGTTTTCCGGTAACATCGGACAAAATTGCCATGCCAACTTCCGACCGGTAATATTGAAGCCCCGGATACCAACGGGGACGGAGAGGATGACGAGAAAATTGCCAATATCGGACAATCCAACGGCCCGGGGAGTTGGGGACGCGTCTCCCAAATGACACTCCCTCGTGGCGACTGGACAGGCCATCTCAGGGTCGAACCTAAAAGCGAAAAAACACCAATTATTGGTGTATTTACGCCTAGGTTTTAGCTTGTCTTAGGGATTCGACATCGGGCTTGTAGTGGCACGGCGTTGGGAAACTTGCCTGCAAAAGGTATGACGCGCGTATTTAGAAGGGTGTAGGGCTGGCGCAGCACTCCGTACAACATTAACAGCGACCGCCGAGGGCCAGATCAGAGTACAGCCCCTTGAAAACTGGGCCGCATCGTCCAAACGATAAGAAATGAACTGCCCTTGCCCAAGAGACCTCCTTGAACCTATTTCTCTTTTCTCCGACCACTTTTCTTATCACGGTGGGAGGCTTTCTTTGAACAATCGGCCCATCGTATTCGCAGCGCCATTCCTTGAAGAACCCACTCCTGAAATTGCCAGCGCTACAGTATAACCTTGGCGTTGCCTGTGCTTCACGCTTTCGACGGGAACATTCTATTTTTCTATGACGAATTTCTCTCGGCATATATTATCCTCGATGTCGTCCTAAAAGACCTGTCCAGATTGTTGTCGCCTACGAGTTGTCTCGAGCTTCATTCCGCTCCCTGAACCCAATACCTACTCGACCAGTCTCTCGAAATGCGGCGCGGAACCGTTATTTTCCTGGTCATAAATTTGATCATCATCGGCTTCCTCCTCAACGCCTTCAGCACCCTCATATCCCTCCTCTTTGAAGACGGCGCCAAATTTGCGATACACCTATCCGAGATTCCGGCGCCGGGATCAGAACTCATCGAGAATCGCACCCAATTAATCCCGAAAATCATACATCAAACATACATCAATACCTCTATTCCCGTACAATGGAAGGAAGGACAGCAGTCTTGCATTGACTTGCATCCGGACTACGAATATAAGGCATGTTTCGTTCAAGGCCCTGGAGGTAGAATAGGTTGCTAACCCGAGTTGTAGCTTTGGACGGATGAGAAATCCCGAGAATTCATAGTTGCGGAGTATCCGTGGTTCCTCGATACTTTTGACAACTATCCCTTCCCCATCCAACGAGCCGACGCGATCCGATATTTCGTGCTAAACCACTATGGAGGAATATACATCGATCTCGATGATGGTTGCAACCGACGTCTCGATCCTTTGCTGAGTTACCCAGCTTGGCTGCGATTGACTGTCCCATCGGGAATCAGCAACGATGCTATGGGCTCAGTGCCTCAACACCCTTTCTTCGCACAAGTAATCGAATCGTTGGCCAAGTATAACCGCAATTGGGGCCTGCCGTACATTTCTGTGATGTACAGCACTGGACCTCTCTTCTTGTCCGTTATTTGGAAGGAATACATCGGGACGATCCGGCCACCAAGTGATGTGGTGAGGGTACTTATGCCACACGAATACAAGGGCCACACATGGAGCTTCTTCAACATCTCCAGAGGCAGCAGCTGGCACGGCAAAGACGCGCAGACAATTTTCTGGATGGGTAAGCATTGGTTTATGCTCACAGTGATAGGATTCATGACCGCTGGGGTCGTAGGAGGCTGTTTATGGTGGGGATGGTCAATGTGGGTCATGAACACAGGCCGGACTTCAAGAGGCGGAAGAAAGATAAGTTTATGGCGGAGAATAAGTGGCGGGAAAGAAAGGTACGAATTACTTGATCGGATAGCATAAAATGGGCATGTCCGCAAGGAGTTCAAGAAGGTTGAGAGAATGGCCCTCGCTAGTGCAGCATAGAGGGCCAGATAGACTCGCAACCTTCAGTAATAAGAGGCACTTTTGAATTTTTTTTTATACACATAAAGTTCAGGTCACATATATAGCGAGCGGTGCATTGCCAAATGCGAATTTGCAACACGCAAAGAGGGGAGATTTTGGGTTTATATATGACTGGCGTTTTTATATATTTAAACTCCAATCTAAAGAGCTCACGCACACATAGCCTTCTGTATTTATTCAGCCCTCATTCCGTTTTCCAGCTTCCTAGAAAATGGGTTCATCGCCCCACGTTACCTTTCCTAATCTCTATGATATCAACTTTGTGCGGTTTTACCGCTTTTGCTTTTGCTTTTTCGAGTCTAATGTCTACTTGTAAGTTCACTACAAGTGCAGCCGCCTCTTTATCTATTTTCAAATCATATTTTCAATGATTTTCTCGCCTTTTCTCACGTCCATCTTTACTCTCGCATCTTTTGTCAACTATTACCAATTTTTCCTCACTGTCTTTAAAAGCATTCAGTTGGTTAACTTCTGCGTCTGCGCGTACGGTTGATCTCTAAACTTCAACTAAAGTTAAATTCTCTTCGCCTTGCTTTTCTTAGTATACCTACTGAGAACCGCTATCACATAGCTATAATACGAATAATTCCTCCTGGTAAAAATAAGGGCACAACCAAAGCATGCAGCTATGCAGATGTGTTTTGGTCTAGAATTAAAATTGCATTTTCTATTTATACTAAGTCTATGGCCTTTTTTGCGACTTTTGGGTGTATTTAATACTAATTAAAATACTAGAAAGGTTTATATTATCCTACGCAGCGTGTTTTCTAAGTGAAAACACTTCAAGATAACAAATTAACAATAAATAAATACACGGCTAAGAGGCCCTTTTAAAATTCGAGATTTATAAGTATTCGACCCTCAGTTAGCCCAAAGTGATTAAACTTTTAAAGTGATGGTCACGAAATCACATGATGAGCATACCTCTACATGAGTCACCATCACCACCAACCCCTTGAAAGTTAAATGTAATCAGAAAAGCGATCTATCATACCTTGAGAAGACTTTCACCCAACCTTTAAGTTTGTCCAATTTCGTACTGTTTTCTATTAACACCAACAAATCAAGGCGACACCCCTCCCCCTTTGGGCTGCGCCAGCCATCCAGACACCTCACCACGAAATCCAGTACCCAACAGTATCCTTCCTCTATTTACAAATTTCTCAATCTACTCATACGAGAAGTCACAGGCCATATTTATAGTAGCAACTAAACAGTCCTTGTTGAGTAGATGAGGCAGGCTAGATAGCAAAATTCCACACAGACAATGATTTCAAAGCTATCGAATTCAAATCCTGGGCAAAGAACCTCTCATTCTGATTTCGCCTCAGATTGATGGTTCGATCTCAGCCCAAATTGCCTACAAAGCCAACTGAAAAGTCGTGATATGATTCATATGAAATCTTCATCCGATTTGTATTCATCAGTCTATGCTGGATAACTGAATCTGATCCTCGGCCTCTTCCGCCTCTTCTCTTGCGACACAACCCATTCTTCTTGGTTTTCTTGAAATTCTCTCAAACTTTCTATTTCATATTTAGGAAGATCCCTTTCCTGATCCGTAAGAAACCTCTCCCATTCCGTACCTGGAGGGTCCAGCTTTGCGCCTCGTCCAAGTAATAATCGTGTGATCCTGGTTTCCCGGCGGGCAACAGCTGCTTGTAGAGCATTCCCATACTTCCCCCCTTGTGCATTGACTTCAGCCCCTTGATCAAGTAAAAGCTGGGCTATCTTCTCGTTTCCATGAGATGAAGCTGCTTGTAGAGCATTTCCATACCGCCCCCCTTGTGCATTARACTTYAGTCCCCCCGATCGAGCAAAAGCTCTATAAATTGAAAAGCACCACTAGAACTGGTGTAATATATTGGAGGAGCAAGATTACTATAAGAGAGGGAGTAGCTTCTGGTGAAAAAATGATCAGGATCCCTAAATCTGATCATATTCAACATACTTGGTTCGGCAGGTGTGAGAGCCTTGATGGCGCAACCAATAATAAGTTCGCTCCAGGAGCTCCTTTCAACCTTTTCTAGATGTCCTATCCACTCTAAAGCAGCATATTCCCAAATAATAGGAAAATCTTTATTTTCTGTGACCAGTTTGGTCTCGCTAATTTGGAGATGGAGAGCCAGGCATGAAGCTGAAATGTTTAGGTGAGCACTAGTCTCAGCTATGTAAAATTTTGATGCGGGCCCATCTCGAATGCGACCGGAAACAAGATATTCCTTAATTGAGAAATGGGCAAGCCGTATCTCGGTCCTTTTTTTGCCCCAACGATTCTCTGAGCCAAGGATCACTAGACCTGACAGGTATTTAAGCACAACCTTCGGTTCGAAAAGCTTCTGGCTTTCATCAAACGGAACGGGTTGTTCGTGATCTAAGATGAATACATCGGCAAGCTCCTCCGGAGAAAGCGGTCGGAGAGAGAATGCAAGCCAATTTAGCGCATGAAACACTTTCTTCCGGAAGTTCGGATCGATGCTTGTAAGCATTCTGTCATAAGTCGCATCTAGTCCTTTGGGAAGAGCTTCGAGAGCTTCGAATATCGCGCCTGGGGATCCTAACTTGGCGAGTTCTTCAAATTGGCATACAACATATTGAAACCTTGGAAGAGGATTCGTCAGCTGTATGATGTACATCTCTGACGAAAATAAATCAAGAGTGGTAAACGATGTAAATGTTAAACTCTGTAATGCAGCTCAGAGCACTGTAAATCTGAGAGTGAGATATCGTGGTTCAAA
This sequence comes from Cudoniella acicularis, assembly GCA_013054445.1. NCBI lineage: Eukaryota > Fungi > Ascomycota > Leotiomycetes > Helotiales > Helotiaceae > Cudoniella > Cudoniella acicularis. The sequence goes on from JAAMPI010000573.1 coordinate 26,668, forward strand.
TGACTCTATGGCACAGGAAACGCAAAAGTACAACTCACATCCCATCTGCCTTGTCTACTAGGCTTTTCTTGGCTTTGCTCTTAATCTCAGATGGCCAGAAATCGTATTTTGGCGCGGCAAGTGTTTTGTCTACATATATGCCGATATCACGATTAACATCGTCTCTGCGAACCGAAAGATCTATAGCAAAGCAAGTTTCCAACTTCAAAAGGCGGCTAATGGCTGCGTCAATGTCGGACTCCTTTCGGCTGGTAAGAAATATGTGTAGATTTTCGGATTGTGCTCCATGGATTTGCCGAAGGAGTTCGAGCAATTGCTCTCGGTGACCACTCTCCAAGGGGCATTCATCCAGAGCATCGATGACGAGAAAAACCTGGGAGAATCCATGTGCAGTAGCGATTAGCGTATCTACAAGGCTCTCCGTATCGGGACGTTCGCCGCGTTCTTTAATTGGACCGAGATTTTGGAGTGCCCGTGGAGTATTAGGACGACGACAGCATAATTGCTTTATCAATGAGCAACACATTGTGTCAGGGTCTGGGTCCAACTTGTCGTTAAAGCTATAGTAGAAGGAACCTATTGCGGTATTGGGATCAGGATCATATGTGTCTCGGAGGTGTTTGATGACGGAAGAACTGGATGCCAGTAGTCAGTTTGACAATCTGGAAAAGATAATAGGGATGCAGCCTGTGGGGAATACCTAAGAATCGATTTTCCAGACCCCGCTACAAACACCGGTCAGTGTGGTACGAGGCCGCGGGTTGATAGTAATACCTTTCCCATGTAGCCAGAGAAGAGAATTCGAGGAATTTTTCCAATTCTTAAAGGTTTCGTCCTTTTGCATAAGCCAATCTCCCGTTTTATCCGCGTGTCTACTTCGTGCCGAGTTGTAATTTTTGGATGAATCCACAGACGAGAGCCAGTCAAGGAGCATCGTCCGCTGCGAATCTTTTTGAGCGTTCTCAATTGCTCTGAGTAGGCCGGAGACATCGACGACAATTGATTGCAGCCGGCTGGAGAGAGCCTCGCACTCCTCGTCGTATTTCTTGTCTTTCCACACTTTATTGATTTCTGAGAACGCTTTTTCTTTGCTCTGAATATTGGCTAGTAGTGAGTCCCAACTATTCCATTTGACAATATCCATCCCAAGCCTAAAGGCAGTATGCTTCGAATAGTAGCAGATACTTGTAATTTCAAACCCCAGAATTCGAACATAAAGTTCCTTTAGAGAGTCTTTGTATGCGGTGTGAGAGTTTTGAAAGTCTACCAGATTCTGACCGCTATCCGATTCATAGCGACGGCGATAGAGCTCTTCTCGCATCGAGCTTTGGACAATCAAACCCGAGATATATTCAAGACCTTCCGCTAAAGATTTTGCTTGGTCCGAAGGATTCAATAATAGCTGGAATTTTATTAGCCCTCGTCTGGTTAAGACAGCTAGCAAATATGAAATAAATTAAAAAGGCTAGCCTGCCAAAGGACTCACAGGCAAGAGGAGGCTGATACCAGTCCATGCAAGAGAAGCATACGGATTTGCGCTCACAGCATCGCCGATGTAGTCTTTTGCCAAGGTAAGGGTATTTACGACTGGCTTCATTAAGTCTTTGACCGGCACCTTTGTATCGCTGAATCTCAGCCTCCATGTGCTTTGGTCGACTTCCTCGAGCTTTGCCTTAAGGAGGTTGGTGATTTGTTGACTTCGTTCGATCTTCGAAGCGGATTGCTCTACAGTGAATGTTTTCGCGATTTGAGCCTGCTTGGAAAGAACTATCCCATACTCTTTGATGAGCTTCGGCTCTTTGGTCTGCAAGTCATCGTATGCATCGTTCCAGAGCTCATTGATTGAATTAACTGCTTGAAGCCCATTGCCAGGATCATTGGAAGCTGACTCTGGAAGCAAGGGTGTCTGAGTTGGTGCCTGGCCATGGGCTAGTGGCAATGCGTTCACGCTGGAAGAGCTCGAACTGGCACCCTGATCGGCGACTTGGGAGGGGTTGGAGGGCCGATTTCTGCTTCTAGGGCGAATGCCGAGCTTCTCTCTCCATCGTGATTTTGGCTTGCTGGCGTCAATCGCGGCAGCCTTGCCAGGCCCTGGGTCCGTCATGTCTATGCGTGTTAAAGCCTCTCAGCTTCGGCGAAAGTAAGTCTCAGGAGTGTGATAAGTAACAAGGAGTCAATCTTGGAACACAAGATCCCCTGTGAGCTTCGCGAGTTGATAAGGAGTCCCTTATTGCCTCAAATAAAAAAAAAAAAAAAAAAAAAAGCGGAAATCGAGCGCAAGGCTTCGCGAGCTGGCATTCTCCCAAAAAGTGGCTTATGTTGTGGTGCCTTACTGTACAGTACTCATTTACAAGAACCTATCAGAATTCTGCGATGTGGTGCGGTGGCTTTGAATCCGAGCCCTCTGAACCCCGATCCCAAGCAACCACACGGAAAAAAATTTCCTGTCTGAATTAGCAAAAGTGTTCTACACCTTAGCCAGTTTAAGAGCGATAGCTGTTCGTCTGTCATTTCTCAAGCTAGTTGCTTTATCAAGTATTTCTCACATGACATATTTAATTTATACCCACACCTACACTTAAATATTCACACAAAAGTAATCAAACTTAGCAGTGAAGATCCTTGACCTTGAGAATACTCTCAAAAGTAGGATCCTTTTAGCATCCCACGCATCGAAATTAACGCGTGATTCATCTAAAAACACATCGAAAGCCAGACAACTTTAGGCTTGGTTAGAGTAAAATGTTATAGTAGATCAATTCTTATACATGTCCTCTAGTTGTTTCATCTTTTTAATTAAAGTAATTATTATTCGTTGTTTTATTGCTTTGAAGTGTTTTTTGCCCATTTTCGCTCCGACGCCAACTTACGATGCATGGGATAATAGTAAGCTATCGCTATAATATATATTAAAAAATACAAAAGAAAAGGTCGCAAGTGAGCTCAAAGTCCCCTCATGAAGAGACATTCACGTGAACTCCTCAAAACCAATCTCCCGGCGGCCTAGAGCCCACTGGGGTTGCTCAATTGAGTGTACACCGCTAGTGGGGTATCTTCATGCGGCGCATCTTGAGTCTAGGTTGGAACTCTTGCACGTTTGGATTTAGGGGATGGAAGGAAGTGGCTCTATGGCACCAGAGAGGTGTTCCATAGGCCCTATGAAACCTCTTGTCAAATTTCAATAAGACGCAGCAAAAGAATGGTGGAGAGGATGATGTGTAGCATATATAATAATAATTCTTTTGATAAAATTTTCACTTGATATACTTACTATGAAAGAGCGCGAACCCTATCAACCCAGCTTATTCGGCCCAAGTTTTTAGCCCAGACTGGAGCCAGAAAGAAAGCTGCAAAGGTATAAGTATAACAGGAAGAAACTCCTCGGCCCCAGGCAGTAATTGCATACAAGAAAGTGCTAGTCCCAATGAGCGTGAGTAATCTGATTTTCTCTAATAGTTGTCGGATTTAAAGGAGCTCACGCAGTTGTGTTGTCGTCAAGTCTTATTGCTTTGGAATTATCCATCAGAAGTCCGACTGAGAAACCGCGTTGAAGGCGTAATAAGAAGTGAAGAAGGTTCTACTGTCAACTACTATGTTGCTATCATTGCTGCCCAACTATCCTCGACCAACTTCACTCTTTCATAGCCTCAATTCCTAAGGAGAAAACGGGACTGGCTTCGAGGGGGTCTGATTTATCACTAACAGTGTCTCAGCACGTACCTAATCAACCATAACAAACAAAAAATAGGCAGAACCATCCCCTACATCCTTTCTTGGATCCCAGTAGACTGCTGGACAATTTTCTTTTGTTGAACCAGAACCTCAGAGGCCAGGTTTTTAAAATTTTACGGGGGGCTCCACTGCGAGAGATATGCAACCGCTTGAGGTTGGAAGCAACCTAGAATAGTTTTGAAAAATGGGAGGCTAAGGATCGAGTATCGCGGACGGCTCGACTCCAGCTTTTTGATTAAATTCTTAACAGCATTTTGCTGTGCTAAATATCTGCTTTCCAGGTTTGGTGCGTTATTTGAAATTGGGATAACCTCCACGATCGTCTCTCCTTGAAATGTACTCTTAAAAGGTGGAAGCGCATCTCTTGCTGCCTGTGAGGCCACTCATGTAATATTCATATTAAGCCCAGGCATACTACCCGGCATAGCATATTCCTCTCCCCTCGCTCTTCTTCTCCACCTCAACCCTTCCTGCTCAATCCTCTCCATATCAGCCTTCGCCCTCGCCTCAGCCTCTACCTCCCTTCTCGCCTCATCCCTCAAATCCTTCTCTATCTCTTTCCCCTTCGCTTTACTTATACTCACCGGCTCTGACACTGTATCATCTCCGCCTCTCGTATTCTTCTTCCTCGGCCAAAGACTAGGCAACTCGATTTGTTGGAACCTTGGCTCAACACAACGCTCATCAAACCATGTGTGTAGCCTTGCTTCAACCAATTGAGCAATTTTCGGCACATCTTGTAACCGCGACCTACTTCCTACCAGACTCCGTATCGACAGATCAAGTCTGTAATCATCTAGGAAACTAAATGCCAACATCGTAGCATTCACAGGACTCCCCGGAATGAACGAGATAGACAATGTCCCACTGAATCGAACCACCGATACCGCCAACCCAACAGGGAGGACCGCAACCAATGGCTTGGGATAATTCAGTAATAACTTCGTCTCCAAAGCCAACGTGATAAAATCACTAAGATCAACATCCATCCTCGCCTGCAACCTCCCATGATCCCTCCCAGCACTTCCTCCCTCTCCTCCCCTCCCAGTCCCCAAGCTCAGTCCATCCTCATCCACGGGTATCACTCTGCAATTACTGAATATAGGAAAGTCCTCTCCCAGACTAATCTCCGTAACTTTTATCTCATCCAGAAAATCCGGGCGCGAAGAACTATTCAAGGCCTTCGTAAGAGACGTGAGAATCGCATCATCATGCTGGGCATCACTCCTAAACTGCGCTATTGTCTGCGCAATAAGCACATTGAACCAATCCAAGCTCTCGGGCTGATGACTGTCCACATTATAATATGTCTTGCTCAAAATCGTCGTCGTGGTAAGCGGAGGCGGGTTTCGTAAAACG
>JAAMPI010000574.1:0-31734 GCA_013054445.1 Cudoniella acicularis
TGCACCGCCTTGCGCGTTCACCTCAGCACCACGATTAAGGAGAAATTGGACAATATCTTGGTGTCCGTTACACGCTGCTGCTTGTAATGCGTTTCCGAAATGTCCACCTTGCGCGTTCACCTCAGCACCACGATCAAGGAGAAGTTGGATAATATCCTGGCGTCCTGTGAACGCTGCTACTTGTAATGCGTTCCCAAAATAGCCACCTTCTTGATGAATACTAGCATGGTGGTGAAGAAGAAGCCCGATAATTTCTTTATGTCCCTTATAGGCTGCCGCTTGCAGGGGACTTTGTTCCCTTCCATCAGGCGAAATTTCGTTTACGTCGGCTCCATTATGAATCAGAAGTGATGCTAGTTTAAATACGCCCGTAGAAGCGGCGTAGTATAGTGGTGAGACGAGAGATTCTGGCGTTGTTTGCAAGTTATTCCTTAGATTACCAGGATTCCAGACTCGAACCATATTAAGCAGACTTTGTGAGTTTGCTGAGAGTGCTTGGGTAGCATGACTTACGAGAGAAGGTGTCCAAAGTTCACGAGCAACCTCCTCTAAATGGATACTCCAATTTCGAGCTGTATATTCCCACAGGGCAAATTGTTTAAGAGTGTTTTTGGTTGCTAGGGTACTTGCACTCAGTTGTAAATGATATGCGAGGCAAGACTCTGAGATATGTAGATGTGAAGTCTTTTCTGCCGCAGAGAAGTCTTCCTGAGTCATTCGCGTGGAGGACAGATATTCTTTAACGGAGAAGTGCACGAATCTTATTTGGAAAGCATCTTCATCTCGCTTGATGAAGTACTCATCGCTGTATTGATCAATATGGACTGGCACCTTGACAACAAGCCCAGGGAGATAAGCGAGCACCTCTTCGGGATTGAAGAGTCTGTCATCTTCATTGAAAGGTATGGCCTTTTCGGGATCGAGAATAAAAGCTTCGGCGAGCTCTTCAACGAGAAGAGGCCGACATGAGAATGATAGCCACTTCAAAATACTCGCAACTTGCTTTTGATATCTTGGATCGATGCTTCTAAGCATTCGGTCATAGGTGGCATCCAAGCCCTTTGGCAGGTCTCTTAGTGCTTCCCGGATCCTGTATTTGCCTCGGTGGCCTCGGAGAGCGTCGAATTGGCAAGATACGTATTGAAACCTATGCCATTTTAGTGTTAGTATACACAAATGTTTCTAAAATTCTAGTATAAGACAATTCTCATGGTTTCTTAATAAATTACTCACATGCCATCCGCATTCCTAATTAATGCAGTCTTAGCTTCTTCTTTCACATCATTTGGCCATGAGCGGAAAGGCTCAGCATTCAACTTTTGGTCGATGTGCAAGCCAATATCAAGGTCGAGAGCATCTTGAACAGTCGATAAATTGATATCGACAGTAAAAGTATTCAGGGGAGGAATCGATATCAATGGTTTTAACCCCGCTTCGATATCAACTTCTCTCCGACTTGTGAGAAAAAGGTGTAGGTTGTCAGGCTTTTTCTCAAGGATTAGGTGAATGGCACACAGCAGTGTTTCCCGTGCACCGCTTTCGTAAGGGCATTCATCAAGAGCATCTAAGACCAAGTGGACATGTGTGAATCCGTGTAGTGCGGCTAAGAGTGTACTTGCGAGAGTTTTCAGATCCGATCGCTGCCCCTTTTCTTTATATTGGCGTAATGCCTCAACACATGTTGGAGTATCTGGACGGCGACAACATAGTTGTTTGACAATCGAGGAAAGCATTTCAACTGTGTCCTGCTTTTTGCCGTCCGTGAAGCTGAAGTAGAAGAACGCCACCACATTTTCAGGGTTAGGCTCGTAGGATCCCCGGAGGTGTTGGATGACGGAAGCACTGGGTGCATATTAGCTGTTGAGAACGTTACAATGAGCCAGGAAAATAACCTCAGTACGGACTTCCCCGAACCAGCTGCAAAAGGTATTAGCATGGACATGGCAAGCGCCACGGGCAAAGGAAACTACCTTTTCCGTTCAGCCACAAAAGTGAGTTAGGTTTAGTTTTCCAAGTTTCGAAGTCATCGTTCCCTTGTAGGAGCCAATCCCCCGTGCCTTCTTGGTGTGCACGCAGCGCAGTATTGTGGTTCTCTGAAGGATCGATAGAAGAGAGCCAGTTGAGCAGCTCCTTCCTTTCAGCCTCTCTTTGCTTGTCGTCAACAGACTTTTGTAGAGCGATAATGTTACAGGAAATTGATCCCATAGCCTCGATCTTCTCTCGGTGACGCTGAAAGACTGCCTCACGTATCTCCTGATCCCTCGTATCCTTCAAAATCTCATAGACTTTACAGAATGCATTTTCTCGTCCTTGAATTTTGTTCAGCGAAGAATCCCAATCGTCGTGTTTAACAACATCTAAGCCAAGTCGAGAGGTAGAATTTTTTGATAAGTAGCAGATACTGCTTGCCTGAAATTTCAAGATTTCAACATAGAGGCTCTTTAAGGTATCTTGGTACATCTTGTACGAAGACAAGGCGAACTCTTGGTCCTTGTTATCCTCTTGAGACCCGTATCGACGCTCGTACAAGGACTCTCTCATTGTACTGCGTACGATGAGATCGGAGACGTAGTCAAGACACTTTGCCAAAGAAGCCGCTTGCTTCGAAGGATTCAAGGTCAACTACAGATTGTCAATTCGTCTTCCAAAAAATGTACCATATTGCGATTTGTAACTGGACAGTTTATTACTTACTGGAAGGAGTAGGCTAACTCCAGCCCACGCGACTGAAGCGTAGGGATTAGCGTTCAGTGCACCAGAGATGTAATCATCCGCCCATTGGATAATACCGACAACAGGCTGAGCCAAGTCCTTAACAGGAATCTCTTGCCCACCGAACTTCAGCTTCCACGTGTTCTCCTTGATATCATCTATTTTCCTAATGAGTAATCTCCTCATAAGATCTTTCCTCTCTACTTTGGAACCCGAAAACGCAATAGTTGCGCCCAACATGGTGGTTAGATCTCCACGAAGCCTTTCCTCGTATTCTTGGATCAGTTTCTCCTCTTTTAGTTTCAGCTCATCGTATGCCACATTCCAGAGCTCGAGGGTGGAATATAATTCTGGTTTGACAACATTTTGAGCGGTGGGTCCTTTTTCAATTGAATTGACAGAGAGAGGATGGGCGACAGCGGCGACGAAGGAGCTGGAATTCGGAGCCTCAGCAGTGGTAGCGTTACCGTTATCCACGACACCAGCCATGCCCTGATTCTCGTGAGCTGGTGCGCATTGTTCGTCGTCCGTTCCCGGCCTGCTACTATCGTTTCGATGATTGCTGGACGGCCTACCTAATACTGCGGTGTTTGAAAGGTGCGTCCTCGCCTCGGTACTCTGCTGAAACTTTTTGAATTTGTTCTTGATGGTGGAGAACATCACTTTGCTCTTGCTCTTAGGCAGAGTTGTCGAGTCTGGTGCCTTATTACCGTCGGCCATCTTGAAGTATAAGTTGACTGCTCCGATTGATGTCGTGATGCTAAAGTAAAATAGCGAGGCATTTGGGAGCCACGTGCCTAGCACAGGGTGGCTCATATCTCATGCACAGGTGGCTCACCAGGCTGCACATCTCGGCTGACTAAGCGAAACTGATAGCTAAGTACTTAGCCACTAGTATATATGAAGTATTTGTAGGCTTTGTGATTATTTGCCGCGAAAGCGACGGCTACCGTCTCGTCGGACGAGCATGTCTCGTATACTACCCGATTCCACATTTCTATAGCGGCTGCGTAAATTGCAAAAACTCTACCCTGGAAGACGCAAAAAAAGAAAGAAAAACACAACTATTCTGTGGAATACCAGGAGCACTATCGCTAAGGCAGTTGGAGGTGGAAATCTTGCTCCACCTTTAAGCTCAGGTGGATTTGCCGGGTCTGCAATTTTTAACTTGTCCATTTGCTTATGGTGACTATTTTTATGTACCGCTAAGTCTGGAAGAAGCAGTAAACTTCAAATCTGTTTAGTGATGTGATTAATAGGTATGATGTGGATGTATCGGGTGAAGATTCCGATAATGCAGTGTTAGATGGAGACAAGGCACACAAAGATACTTTTAAGGACCCCTCAGAGGATAGGCTCAGGGCCGGAACGCATTTGCGGATTTTTTAACGAATGCAGATAAAAAGGAGAAGTGTACGTAGAACTTTAAACGTGGAGCTACGGCTTACCAATTATCACTTAGACTTCAGCTATCTTCATTTTAGCTATTTGGAAACGACAGGTGGATGGTTTTGTTTATTTCAATTCTCTACCTCGGCAAACGCCGCAAATATCTATATATACCACGTAAGAACCTATGAATTTATCGAACATCAGATTTTTATGGCGTGATTTTAATGTAATTCCATGCTATTTGGGCACATAGGACATAAAAAAAGGACTATAGAGGTGCCTTCAACTCCGAACCCCAAGACACCTTTCCAAAGCATATCAATATTGAACAACCATCATCCCCCTCTGGCAACCTGCTACAAAGCCCCCATTTCCAAACCCCTAGCCTTCTCCAAGCGGATCAGGCAACAACGTATCCAAATTATTATTCGTCGTCCCATAGATAAACTTGGAGATCAAAGTAGTATTCTCACCGGCTTCGCCATCCGGAAAATCCGCGGTCGGCATAGGAAAAGCTAAAATCGCCTCCTGGAAATCATTAACCATCTTGCAAGCAACATCGTTTGTTAGGAACTTCTGTTGTACTAAGAGGCCATCGCTATTGGGTGTATCATCTGCTGGAGGGATAACGTTCCCGAGCGAGGGTGCTGTGAGCTCTGTCCCGTTCTGGTGGAGTCCTGGGGTCGGTAATGAATATATTCATAGAAAATCAAGGCAGATTTATGTTCATATTCATATATGAATATCCCATCTTTATATGTTTATATCTAGATTCACAATATTCAGATATTCATGAATATATTCATAGTTTTAGGGCTAAACCTAAACAGGTTATTACACGTGATATATTTGTAAAATTTGTATAAAATATCTATATAATTCAATGTTCTTAATTTAAGATGCTATTAATACAATTATGTAAAAGTTTGAATGGTAAATTACCTAAGTATATACTATATTTCTTTATTTTACTATAAAACTATAAAAATCTATAAATAATAAATTTGTAAATATATTTATAAATTCATGAATTTCTAGCCTCGAAGATTCATATTTATATTCATGCCGACATACCTAAATTTATATTCAAATTCATGGAGATTATTCATGAATTATGAATGTGAACAATTCATTACCGACCCCTATGGTTGACGATGGCCGTGAGGTCCATGGTCATGTTGTTAATTGTTCCCGAGGGGAAAGGATTTGATTGTGAGCCTGGAGCTATTTGAGGTTAGTTTGCGTAGACGGGAGGTCAGAAATTTGCGATTTTGAAGGGTGAACAAACCTGGAATGGAGTCTCTTGGGATAGAGGTAGTAGAGACGTCGTTGCAGGAGGAGAAAAGGGGCATGAATACAAGGACGTCGTTACCGGTGAGTTTTACGCATGGGATTTGGCAGCCCACGGGTTCTTGAATTGGAGATCGAGGTTAGAATCAGCGTGGGAAAGAATTAATCAAATTAATCAAATAATCTTGATTAGAATGTGTTGGAGGTAAGGTGTGTAGGCGGAAGAAGAGTCGACTGTTAGGTCGAGAGATTCAAGTATGTGGAATAATAATATGATTTTGACTTAAAGACTTTTCTATCTACAAAGGGGTGAGCGGACTATATATACTACAAGTGTAGTTACTAGAAGCTTCTATAGCTTAGAAATCAACGCTTAGAAATCAAAGCTTATAAATCAAAGAACAACCTAGAATATTCTACTAAGGTTTAAGCCTTAAGCTTAGAATAGTGCTTATTACCTAATAATACAACAAGTATAGAAGAGAGGCATAAAAGCTGGCTTAATAGTATATATTCTTCTTAGCGTTTTGGTTATATAATACAAGACTACTTATAAGCTAAAATATATACCTTATCGTACACATGTTTCTTTATTTACTCACGTGATCATATTAATTAATTATTCTTGATTAGATTTTGATTAACGTCTCAAAATGTTTGATTAGATTAGATTAATGGCCATTAATCTAATCTAATATAATCTAATCATTTCTCACACTGGTTGGAATGGATCGATCAAATTCGATGGTTCTACGGTGGCGATCTGTGTGATGAAGCAGATTATTGAGGCGCGAAGAAGCATTTTGGGTGAATGATACGGTGTTTGACGATTGAAGTGGGAGTTTCGTTTGCGTTTTTGAGTTGACTGTTGTGTAGAAATGTTTCCAGGTGACCCTTTTATATGGTGCACAGCGTGGAAAGAAAGGGAAATTGAAAGTTTTATACTCATCACAAACTAATCGTCGGCCTGTAGTGGGGCCATTGACGTTCGCTCGTTTCAGAAGCAGAGTATCATGGTGAAGGAAAAGCAGCTAGACCAACACCATGCCAAGCTCTTGACCATGCATCTGGGTATCTTTTGGCGGCAGGTATTTGTACCGCGTTGTATAAGAGGGCAATAGAAGGCGGAAGCTATGAGGTAAATGTGTCGCTGGTGGGGGCTATGGAGCATTTGAGGTCGTTGGGACCGTATCCTGGCAAAGATGGATTTAATCCGAATATTTTCGTCGAGAAAGCGGTCGAGGGGTATCTGGAATGCAGAATGAGTGAACTTGGTAAGGTAAAGGCTTTGAAGCATTCTGCGTCGGTCGAACAAGCTATGCGAGGGTGAGATATGATGCCGAAATCACTTGGAAGTAACGGACCTGAGTGGATATAAATTCACAAATAAAATGATATAAGGGTCTAATATTTAGAATTATTCTTCGATCCTACCAATTAACATTGTTTTATTTCTGCTTGAATTTTCTGAAATTTACAGTGTTGAACCGCCAAGGTTGAGAGTAGAGTATCTTGGAGCTACATCAGAATAAAAGGGCTGTTTGAAAGTAATATAGAGCTAGGTCTCAGAAAGCCTAGATTCTAGAACCAAGTAATGTAGCTTTGTAATCGATTTTGTAATGGTTTCTTAAAATTCAATGCCTTCTATCTCATAAAATGACTAAAGTAAAAGCAACCTAAATTTCTTAACTTTAATCTAGCCATTCCCTGGCCTAGCTGTCGGAATCCCAGTACCGCCATCGTTGTGCCTGCGTTTGATTCGCCATTCAAAGTTTCTTCTTTCTATCTCAGTCCGTCAGGGGAGTACCGCGGTGTTCTGGCAAACCTGGGCAAATGTTCAACCGTATGGGGGGGTCCAAGTTCCTAAAGCCCTTGACACCCCGCCTTTGACCTTTGCTCCTCAAGTCCTCTGCCTCTCGGATAACTAGAGGGTAGCTGTAGTTTGTACCCGCCTCGGGGCGTCGAACGACCCTCTCGCGAGTATGTGAGTAAATCTTCGTCTAAAATTGACAATGTTTGCGATGTTGAAATTCAGCTCATACCCACTGGAGACATAGGTCAGTAGTGCTGACAAGGAAAAGCAACAGAATAATCTCGAAATTACAATATTTTGAAGGGTGAAAAGGAAACGTTGAGAGCACATACGACGCCATCGCCATCGCATTAGCCGCGCACCAAATCGCGTTATCTTGAAGATCGTTGAGATGGCTGAGGAAAAGCTACTAGTGATATTTACCTTTGGCAAGAGCACAATTACGGAGCCCTACTGCTTTACTGGGCCATTCTTTCTTTGAAGCCAGTCTTTTGGTTCGAATTGACCCCCAAGATGCATTGTGATAAGGCGCAAAATATGCCCCATCACATCTTCATTCTTCGGCTTCAGCCTCTTTTCGTCGGGATCCAAATAATCAATTGTCTTGGCTAATGGCGAAACAACCATAAGAATTTTCTTTCTAACCGAGCGTATCTCTCGAGTCCAGACCTCGACAGGAAAGAATATGTGCCTCATTCGCTGAAATATTGCCACTAGATACTGGGTTTGGAGCATCGTAAGGGCTGGGGGAACCAACAATTAGGGTCCCTTATGTCGGTTTTTATTGTTCCAGTCACCGCCTGAAGATAGAAATTCCACGGCATAATCCCAACCACAGGTTGCTGGCCCACCCCGGGTCCCCACACTAGTGCTCCTGGGAGCCAATTTCCTGCTCAGTGTGTATTTACATGGTTGGTAACTATGCGCCAGAAGCTCCATAGTGATGATCGATGGGTATCATAATAACGAGGAGGGTGTGTTGCGGGGTCGATAGTCACTGGGTTCGCGATATCACGTTGAGTGACGTCGATCCCCGGGGGAAGGTTTCCAGCAGGGCCCGAGGCTCTAAAAATTGAACCGGGTTGTAGGTTTGTGGGATTATATGGTGGCTGAACTGCTGCTATCTGTGTATTGTAGGCCGCGGTACTAGCCGCAGCTGGGGCACTAAACATTTTCGTCTCTCTTGGCAGTGCTGCTACCCTAGCAGCAACAAGGTCGAGGGCGGCCATGACAAAATTGACGGAATGTGGCTTTTGAGATTTTTAGTTGCTTTACCCAATCTATCTTTGTGACGAAATTCAAAACATAATATGTAAGCCCTTGAAAATGATATGGGATGAAGTAGCTGATGTTTCAATGATTCGATGCAGTAGGTAATTTATGTTCGAGTGCAATAAAGTCGTGTCATTAATCAAAGAACTTTCTAAGGATCCTTTGAATACTATAAAGACATGATCGCAGTTGGAATGCACTTTTTGCTTTACGAACAAAGAAAAGGTGAAAGTTTCTTGTCCTGGAGCCGGATATGAAATTTATAATAAGTCTTTATTGTCACATAACTGTACCGGTAGCTGACGAAAGGTGTTTTCTCCCAATGTCACAAGGTTAACCAAGCACTGCTTTTCCCTGCCTCTGTCAATATTCCTTGGCACCACGATAGCAGCTTTGGTCATGGAATTGCTATAGCAACCATTTCCACAGGAGGATATCTGCCATTGCATTTTTCATCATGCCATTTATCTTGCACTTGAATTACAAGGCCTGTGCATACTTTCCTTTCTGGCGAAGGCGCTCCCCGTAGAAATAAAAGAAAATGGGGAATGGTATCATAGCACAACACAAAAACGCCAGAATACTCGTCGCCCAATCTACTCCCAATCTCTTGTACATAGGTGTCGCAAACAGTGGGAAGCCAGCTGCCATCAGTGCACGAGAAGAGGCACAAGCCGCGATTGCGGAGTTCGCAATGTATACTAGGGTTGGAAGGAAGATCAAAAATATTCCACATCCGATAAATCCCCGGCTTATAACTTGAGGGATCCATGAAATATGGGGTGAGGAGGTCCAGGTAAACCAAAAAAGCCCCATGGGAAGGATAAAGGATCCAAGAATCATAGGCGGCAGACAAGCTTCTGGGACGACAAGCTTTCCAGTTCGTTCTAGGACGCCGGCGATGCGCCTTTTTGCATCCACGGCAATGATTATACAGGCAACCAGCAACCAGCAATCCAATCATTATTCCGATGAATGGAAGAGAACTTACTTCAGGTTTCCTAATTTTCTTGGTCAGAATTATCATCTCAAAGCGATTTAACTAGGGGTTGTTGGACAGTTAGACCTACCAGCCTCGAATAACCTGGAAAGAATAAAGATAGGCAAATAATATGAGGTGCAATATACGGTACACAAGACTGTTGTACAAGGTTATTGTTGCAAGCTTATCGCGTATTAGCTTCATCCGTCAAACACAGTTAACTTACAATTGGTTCTTTGGCCAGCATGCCAACCGGTCGAGAGAAATACTTCACCGCCAAATCCTTCGCACGGATTAGCGGTTCTTCCGTCTTCGCATGCGGAGCCCGGTTCTTTGTCTCGCGTCTCAGACGTTTCGCTTTAACCTTCAGGAGAACTAGGGCAAGTCTCGGGGATCAAAATAAAAGCCACGCTCACAATACAGGCTAACATGATCAACGTTATCCATGCCGTCCACCTCCAACCCAAGTAACTGTGAGTGATGAAATCTCCCAGTATCGGACCCAAAACTAGGTCGAGAAAGGTGGCTCCTGCGAAAACCGCATTTGCAACACCTCGATCAACAGTTCCCCATATATCCACGAACATCCCACTTGTTATTGCAATAGGTGCAACCCAAAACACCCGCCAAAAAATCGGCAAAGAAATATCGTTTCCAAGTTTTGTGCAACGGCAACGGGTATTTGAAATATCGTGAAGAGGAAAAGCCCCATGAAGACAGGCCGCTTATGACCTCAGACTTCGGATGCAGGACCCCAGATCAAAGGACCTTTAGAAAACAAGTCAGCCATAAAAATTCTAAGTCTCCTGGGATATTAAAGAAAAATCAACTCACCAGCGGCAAAACTCAAAATATACAAACTAACACCCAGAATCATGACTTCAGGACTGACGCCAAATTCTTCCGCAGTGACTTCCGTCACGGATGAAAATACACTGCTCGCAAAAGACACGCCAAAGACGTAAGAGCCCGATAGTAGTGTTATGAGCCACTTTCTCCTCCTGGGGAAGTTCTGGGGCTTTTGAGGATCATCAGGTCCACCCCAGTCCACAATATTAGATTTCTCCTTTTCTGCAGTGCGATACCTTTCCACTTCGATCTCTGCCTCTCTTTCCCGACATCTTAAACAGCCTATCCCTGTCCCCTTTTCAAGTAGCAAATCGTCTATCAGACTGTGTGCTCGGGTTAGCTGTGTGGTGTTTATATCGGTGCAATCCGATGAACCTCCAGAGGCTTGATTGGTGTTGAAATCCATGCTTGAGTGTAGGAATGGCTTCATGCAACGTTCTGTATAATTTGGACGGGCCTCTGAATATTTCAAACAAAAGAGGGATTTGGTTCACCGAGATGTTGGATTATTATTTAGGGAGTTATTGTTCGGCAAAAAGGGCTCCTCGGCTGCAGATTAATGGTCATATCCTGCATTCTAGCGATATGGCAGGTAAAATTACTAAAAGCCCGAAACAACTTCCTACAATTAGGCTGCGTAATAGGTAGTGGGTAGTACCCATTACCCGCGGGCGGGTATAGTTTCTCTTGCTCCTATATGAGTACCCGCGGGTACCCGTGGGTACCCGTATACATAAATATTATATAAATTTATGTAAATTGTAGAATATGTAGAGGGAGCTCTAGACCCTAAGATTCGTAATATAGCCTCTTGTGCCTTTATTTAACAGCTATACAGAAACTTTTATAGTTGAGTAGTTATATGTAACGAGCCTACCGACAGAAGTCTGTGTTTTATAGGCTATTTTACTAGTAAATCAAAAATTTAAAAATCGTAAACTTTTAAAAGCTAGTAAATAGAAAGATTATGTACCTTTTAAAAATCACGATTACTAGATTTTATATAATAAATTATTCTTAGTTATTTTATAATATTTAAATGATCGTGATAACTTTAGTTTTTAGGCTCTACGACCCCGCCTTTAGGCTTCCGAAAACCAAATTTATCGTGATCACTTAAATATTATAAAATAACCAAGAATAATTATAATATAAAATCTAGTAATCGTGATTTATAAAAGGTAAAGGTTCTTTCTATTCACTAACTTTTAAAACTGTACGATTTTTTTAATTTTGATTTACTAGTTATCGCAATCACCTCGCTAAAGTAGCCTATAAAACACAGACTTCTGTCGGTAGGCTCGTAAGTGCAAGTTCTTATAAAAAATAAGTTAGACAATTGCTTAGCTATTAGAGATTATATGTTAGAATACGATGACGTTAAATTAGTGTTATTTAGTAAATTATAAGGCTGAATTACTAGTCACGTGCTCTTTAATAAAACAAATCCAAAATCAACTCCGGCAGGAACCCTAGAAGGGAACATAAACGGATTCCTGGGCAAAGCCCGGTAAGCAAACTATAGCCGAGGCACACAGGAGGCCAAAATGGGTTCCATATTATAGTGCGTAGGCTGACTCAAGGCGTGCTCAGGATGCTTAGGCCACAGCTTAGGCATGCTCACCCTCGGCTGAGGTTAAAACAGCAGCTGCTCACGTTCGGAGACTAAAACAGAACCAGCGAAAATGAGATTAGAGTCTGACTTTCGCGGAAGTTCTTCAACTTTTGTAGTGTTTGTGCCTCCTAACCCAACGGCACCCGCCTCCTAAACTTAGTGATTCACTAATCTACCATATGAAGGATAAAATTTTGCCTCTTTAACAACGATTGTTATCCATTGAGTAAGATCAGAACTCGTCAAACTATTGAAGGTGGCTGAGGAGTGGAGAGGGTTCTGACTTCAGTTGAGAAAGTAAAGCCTAGTTAACCGTTTCAAGCAGCCAATAATTTAATTTCCGCTTTCAGGCGTGCTTCTTTTGCTCTGTTGCTCTAGTTTCAAGAGAACGAGAACGGATCGGCAGAAGTGCTATCAAGAATACTTTTGTTATTAAATTAGGGATTTAAAGTCGTTCTATAACACCACTGGCTGATTTGTTTAGACATTTTCATTTCTAACCTTTTTATATGTATTTAAAAAAAGACCCCTACAGCAAAGATTGTTAGCTAGATAAAAGACGTAGTATTCGATTCTCATTTGCTCGTCGAAAAGCTAGTGCATACATATCAATGACTTTTTGGAAATTGCTCCGGACTTAGAGCTTACCATTCTTGTGTGAAGGTGTTGAGTACTTTTCCGTAAGGGGATTCAAAGAACAAGGCCAAGTTTCCACAGCCTAAAACTGACAGGAGTAAATCAGGATCATATTTCTTTTAATAACTCAAGCGATCACTATTGCTGCTTTTTCGGACTTTAGCCACTTGTACTACAATATTATTTTCCAGTGGACCCTTTGCGACATGACAAAAATTAGATATATCTTAAGAATGCTTAACTTCTGACAGGATTGTATGAACTTCCTTAATTACTATCATTTTAGCTTCACTACCCCGCTTGTGAGCGAGGGGAGCAAAGCTGCGGATAGCAACTTGAGTGAATTGCTCTTAAGCACTTTATAGTATTCTAGGGTCGAGGTGAGTTTTATCCTTCCGCCAAGAGAGCATGTAAAAAGTGTTTCGCAGAAGTACTGCTGTCGTTTAAAATCGTGCTATCATTCTTATCTTTCGCCTTCTTTTATCATCTTCACTTGTCTCCTTATCAAACCCCACCCTTGAGATTCTCTTCCCTAGAAAAAGAATCTTAGAATTATAACTTCTAAAATAGTCGCAGGTCCGAAATTAAGTGAATTAACCGCAGCAAGTCGCAAGAGACACTCCATCCATTCGTGATCAGTGATTTTAAAGTTCATTGATTATTTCTCTTTGAAAGGAGTGGATTTTATATATTAAGTTATTTAGTAGTTTAATGTCAACGAAGGGGAAAAGGAAACTTAAATCCATTACTAACTCTTAGTTACAATTTGCTATATACATGTTTAAAACGAGCGAGGTGACAGGAGAAGTCAACTCAAAGAGTCAAAAACCCATCCAGCAGAGCTATAAAAACTCTACTTTAGCTTTTATACAGAACAAGATTTGCCATCATGCCGAAACGCCCTTCTAGAGCTCGCTGGAGTGTACGACTAGTTAGTGGCTGTCGTGGTATTCCTCTTCTGATCTGGCTACTATAGTAACCAGGAAGGGTTCAAATTGTTGCTAATCGCGCGCTGCGCACGTTATTCCAAGTGAAAATCCAAGACTGAATTATATGTAAAAGTGCTGTTGTCACAGAAGAAAGCATTGTCAATTTAAAAGTGTACTATTAATTTCCCTTTCCACATCTACCCGTAATCCTCTTACTCGCCGCTAACCAGGCTGCTCGATGGGTACCCGTGGGTAGGAGTAAGGAGAGTTACTCCTACCCGCGGGTATACCATGTACGGGTACCCACCTATAGGTATACCCGTGGGTTGCTAAGAACCCGTATAAAAATGAAGATATACTTTTATTTAATCTTTTAATTATTCTCCAATTATTTCTCCTCATTACCTTTCTTATACTCTACTTGTATCCTCATACTGCGTACCCTCCTGACACGCACTCTCCTCGTGTGCACCCTCCTCCTTCGCACGCACCCTTCCCCTCGAGTCCTCTCTTCTCCCGTACTAAGTGAGTCATTAATTTTAAAAAGTCAGCCTCCTAAGCCCCCCTAAGAAGAAATTGGTAAAGTTAAAGCTACTAGCGCTATACTAAACCTTAACCGCTTCCGGATTCTCTCCCGGTAATCCGTAGCCGATGAGCACGGACGAAGAGAGAGGGAGAGACGGGAGACTTGAAAGGAAGCGTGCACAAGGAAGAAGAGCGTGCACAGGGAAGGAGAGTATTTACAAGAAGAGCGTGCACAAGGAAGGAGAGTGTGCACAAGGAGAGCGTGTATAAGGAAGGAGAGTATGNANAAGNAGAGCGTGNACAAGGAGAGCGTGTATAGGGAAGGAGAGCGTGTATAAGGAGAGCGTGTATAAAGAAGGAGAGCATATATAAGACGAGCGTGTATAAGAAAGAAGAGCATGTGCTAGGAGAATATATATAAGAAGAATTTATATAAATTTATGTAATATTTATGTATACGGGTACCCGCGGGTACCCATATAGGAGTAAGAGAAACTATACCCACCCGCGGGTACTACCCACTACCCATCACGCAGCCTAATAATAGATAGGGTCATATTTGATCTCGAATTTAGTTCGTACATCTATAAAAGTTAGTATTATGATTTAGAACCTAGATGTGACGTACCAATAGCAATCTTCTTTATCATTGTGTCGTTATTCGGCGCGTTATCTATCGTAAAATAGCCTAGCTTTGCCTCGATCTTCTACTCTCTGATCACATCTATCACAACCTCAGCTAGATTATCTCTAATGTGTTCACCCGATACCTCTTTCATAGTAGCGACAAGTTTACGTAATTTACTATCTTTATTAACAAAATGGAAGATGACAACTAAGAGTAGTAGATGGTTGTCTGAAGTCCATAAGTCACAGGACACGTGGATCTTAGTTTTAGCCTCTTGTATATCCATAATCTTCCGCATCTTATGTGCCTTATATTGACGCTCCACCTACTTGCTAATTGTTTTATGTGAGGTCGGAAGCCAGGCAGAAGTGTCTTCGTTCAAGTAAACAAGCAATTCGTAAAATCCCTCTCGTTCGTGAGATAAAGCTATAAATATTAGTAATTACACAACACCAAGATTCGCGTACAGACCGAGTATATAGTGCCTCAAACTTGTTTGGATCAAGGGACAGGCCTGATGTTGTGCCTTGCTTGCAGCGCTTGAATTTGTGATCTTCCGTAATCTCCCACTGCCTCTTCATACTAGTCTTTATATCTTGTTGCTTTTCAGGCGCAATTGACCTGACGTTTTATCCTCGGGCGATTACATCTTTGATCAATCCGTGGATATCTACTAAGTGCTCATTTAGACTTCCTGTGCCACCCGAAATCTTGAAGCTTTTGGGACAGTATCCGCACCGCTATTTCTCTGCGCCAGTAATAGGACAGTGATAGCGTGTCTCGATATCTTCATCTAGCATATGCTGAAAACACTATGCCCATCTCTTTATAGCCTTTTTATTCGTAGTGGGAGCGCGAGTTGTGGTAGGATTAAGGTTGTCTGGCAACTCATTAAAAATATCGTCCTCTATAGTCGGCGTAGGCGGAGCAGGGGGAGGAGCAAAACTAAGGTGCGGTTTGCGGGGATTTGCTGCCTTTCCTCTCTTAGAGGCTGTGACTTTCGTACGTCTTGGTGCTATAGCTATAGGGTTGATAATAGTAGAGATGTTGGTGGGTGTGTTGTAGAAGGAAGTGGAGGTCGCGACGCATATGTTATTATGATTGGCGATCCTTTTTACGAGATCTTGAAATTTTTATTTCTTCATAACAACACAATATAAAATTATGACCAAGGCACAAATCGAAAGCCTAAGTTTGGGGCTATCTTTGCGTGCTATTTTTAAATTAAAAGGTAGAGAATACGAAGAGTTCTAGGGTATAGAAGTATGGATATCTAGTACAGGCGATCGGAGCTACATACCCGAAAATTAAGCGAGCAGCCCCTGAAACTGAGCACCCACTGTAGTCGGTGGAGCTATTCCTCCACGCACTACAGTTTACAGCCAATCAAACCGACTGTAGTCGGCTTGGGAATGCCCTCACTAACTGCAGTTAGTGCAGTTCCACTGTCCAACTGAGCAACTATTGACTACACTGGAAACAATGTCCTGGGGCCAGGTGAAAACCGTGCTGGCGTTGCTGGAAAAAGTCATATATCCCAGGGCCATGAAGATACTGAAAAGCGCAACTACAACCCATGCAATACTAAATCAATTGACGCGCTTGAAGATCGTAGGGGTGTGACCGCTAACAGCCATACCGTAGAGAACTCGGGAACCACTCAATATGTTGGAATTTCCGGATGACCATGCCGAAGTTAAAATGATAGCGTTGATGATGGAAGGAACAACCTCAATTCCAGTAAGGGAGGTTGCAATAACGAATAGTGATCGAGAAGCTGTACCAGTTGATTGCAATAGGTCCGGGTTGTTTGAAGGAACGACCAAGCTAACTATAAAGATGCTCAAAACGTAGAATAGGAAGATTCTGACGAAAACGCGCTTTACGGCTTGTGGAATTGCTCGTCTTGGATTTTGTGTTTCTGCGGCTGCTATAGAGATGATTTTGATTCCGGAATAGGCGTAAAGAGCGTTGTTAAATGTAGTCTAGAAGCCAAGAAATCGACCTAGCGAACCGGCTATTCCTAAATGCTACACAAATAGTCTAGGGCTTTTCTAATATGTGAAGCCGCTTTACCAAATTAGTATCGTGCCTTTTAAAAGGGGGTGTTCTGGTAACAGGGAAAAAGGAAAGAGGAAAGACCAGGTTTATATACATAGCTTGCCTATTTGGTATACCGCTATAAGTGATAACGAGTGCCGTAATATTGATACTAATTACTAGACAATTTTTTAAGATCGAGAAGCTAAACTCAAGCTCTCTATAGATCCTTATAAACATTATAGCTGTTCCGATCATAAGGGGGCCGAAGACTGTGATCTATATTACGTTATTGACCGTAATCCAAAACTCTACCAAGACAGCTGCTATAACAATTTCCGCGGGAATTGACATCAAGGTAGAGTAAACTAAGTGTTACATTATTAGGTAATAAGCACTATTCTAGGCTTAAGGTTTAAACCTTACTAGAATCTTCTAGGTTGTTCTTTGATTTATAAGCTTTGATTTATAAGCGTTGATTAATAAGCGTTGATTTCTAAGCGTTGATTTCTAAGCGTTGATTTCTAAGTTATAGAAGCTTCTAGTAACTACACTTGTAGTATATATAGTCCGCTCACCCCTTTATAGATAGATAAGTCTTTAAGTCAAATTCATATTATTATTCCACATACTTGAATCACTCTCGACCTAACAGTCGACTCTTCTTCCGCTATCCACACCTTAGCCGCCTACCGACGACTATATAGATATATCTTCTATATACTATATACCGCGTACTACGGTTATACCCTTACCTCCAACACTAAGTTCTATCCGTTAGCGAAAGAAAGTACCGGGTCAAAGAAATGTTCTATGTAACGAACAATTCCACTATTGAGGGGTACTAGGGCACCCATCTCTCCGATAGCTAAGACAACACTCGAGACAGCTATACCAATAATTACATATCCAAGGAATGCTCCCAATAGACCCGACCTAGCGATTGCACATCCAGAACCGAGGAAAAGACTAGTACCAATTGTTCTAGTAAGTGCGATCATCTGAATGTGTCTTTGGTTCAGGCTTTGTCTAACGGTTGAGACTTCGTCGAAGTTGCCCACGCAGTCAACAACATCGCCGCTTCGTACTTCATAGTCACTTGGGCTGTTGTTCTTCTCTGGTGCCCCTTTTTCGTTCGCATATAGTGGAAGTAGTTCGGCTTGATTCGACATATTGACTCTGCTTTCAAAAAGCGAAAGAAATAAATAAATGTTGAGAGAAAAGTCTATGGCTGGAACCCGGGATTCAGATAGAAACGACCGGACGGGGGCGAATTCTTTAAGCAACTTGAAAGTCCAAGTCGAATAGATTGCTGTTGGCCATTGGAACTTAGTCGTGGGTCTCGGAGCCTCGTGGTCGTCTCCTTCCCCTGTTGCTGGAAGGTTTTTGATAACAAAACATATTGCAGGCCTCGTTGATAGCCGTAAAACTAGACAGCTTATCTTTGAGTGACAAGTAAATGAGCTCGAGGTTCCGTCAGGTTCGTGGAATTGGAAATCACCGTTTCCTGACATGCTGGTTACGGCTGTTGAACAGCGGAAGTTTGCACCAGCCTCGAAGTTTAGTGCAGGGCTAGGTTATCCGGGACGGGCCATACCCGGAAAACGGCCACATGAATTCACTCTCGGACCTTCTTAAAATCTTCCACTGCTCTTTCTATTCTCAAATATAACCACGTTACGTTTGTGAGGCACACAGAATATTGTTCGATCTCGCAATTTCTTTTACCACTCTCGACAATGGGGTCAATTGAAGTTCACATATCTACTTCTCAGGCCTCCGAAAATGCCTTCCCCAAAACCACACACGGGCTGAAAACAGCAGTTGATGCTCAAGAAACAGCTACTATTGGCACGTTAGCTTACTATCAATCTTCCCCCGGTGTACAGCGATATTTCTGCAAAGTTTGCTCTGCAACGGTTTTCTATGCCTGGGATGAGAGGCCGGAGACTGTGGATGTGGCGGTTGGCTTGCTGGAGGCCTCAGATGGGGCCAGGACAGAGGCGTTCTTGTCTTGGAATTTTGGAGCTGCGGCTGAGTGGGTTGGGGATACGAAGGGGGGTTGGAGGGAGGGCTTGTTGAGGCGGGTAAGGGAGGAAGCTGAGTAGTGGAGGATTGAGAGGGGGTATCCGAAGAATTGGATGAGGATTGAAAAGGAGGGGAAAGGGAAGAAATGATGGGTTTGTTGGAGGGATAATAGATTTGATATTAACCTAGTTCTTATATTCTATTACTATGATATAAGAGATCTTTTGCTCCTACAAGAAGTAGCGGCGTAGCGCTGATTTACTAGCTGTGACACTGCTTTTCTAATGAGAGAGTTTTCTTTAAATTGTGAAGAAATTGTTCCCTATATAACTTAAAACTAAGCTTAAGATTATAGGTCTGGAAAACATAAGATATACGGATACGTGGTCCGGAGAGCGATCCGCTTGAAACTAGTAAGCCCTACTTACCGGCCCTTTTTTTCCAGCACTCTGGGAGGGAGTAGGGAGAACATTATCGCGCTAGTCGACACTGTTCGTCATGATTTCGCGAATCCTCAAAATCACATGTTCCCTTATTATCACATTGTATCTAGGAGAAAGCTAGAGGCTGAGAGCTGTTATGGAATGGAAAATGTTACGAATTGAGAACCGTGGCCGGAGAGAACCCTTATAGAGAGAACAAATATGTGTACGAGTAAAGCGCCGGTTCCGCAACAAACTTCAGTGGGAGAAGTGCCAAAGTGCATTGTCAATTAGGAAACACGACCGACCATCGTAGGGGTAGCGATGCCTGTCGCTTGCGAACGCGTCCAAAAGAATCATGCATATGCGTATAAATATATTGAACCCCGCATTCAACGTTACACAAGATAAAGGGGACGAGCTCACCAATAACGTCCAAGAGCGAACCTGCAGCAAATTTACTTATATATGTATGTCTGTGCCTGTCGATTCCTCACACTTGGCAATCACACCACGTCTCTGTTCTGAACAACATGCCCTTTTTTGACAAGATTCCCCTGACGAACCTTCCTTGGGCAATCGCGGGTTTAGTTGTCGGGTGGTGCATTCAGACTGCCATTTATCGCCTCTACTTTTCCCCGATTGCTAATTTTCCAGGCCCGAAGCTTGCGGCACTCACGCTCTGGTAAGTCGGTTGTCAAGTTCCCCTCTCAGGTAGTCTGCAGTAGCAAGCTGACGGTTGGCCAGGTACGAGTTTTACTATGATGTCTGGCTCGGTGGGAAATATGTCTTTAAAATTCAAGAGTTGCACAAGCAATATGTAAGTGTTTGAATTCGATCCTAGCTGCTTTCACAAACCGCGAGGACTGTTTCGTCGAAATTCAAAATGGTTCCCAGAATTTCATCCATTTCTAGCGTTCCTAAATAGAAAGAGCGAAGATTTCGGAATACTAATGCAACGCTCAGGGCCCAATTATTCGAATAAATCCCTATGAGCTTCACGTCGAGACCCCGCAGTTCTACGAAGAATTATACGCCGGGTCAAGCAAGAGGCGTGACAAATACCCATGGCACAATAAATGGGCTGCAAATGATTCTTCGGCGTGGGGGTCGATTGATCACGATGTTCGCCGTATGCGGCGTGGGGTCATAAATCCTTTCTTCTCTAAAGCTAGTGTTAGGCGTCTCCAACCAGTCATTCAAGAGCAAGTAGACAAGCTTTTGTCGCGGATTAAAGAATTTAAAGTTTCGGGAAAACCGCTGACTATCTCGCTGGCTTATGTCTCATTGTCAAGTGGTACACATATGTCTATCTCCTATCTTAACTCACTTCCACTACAATGAGTTCTCATATCAAAACGCTAACAACTTAAGTTTAGATGTTATCGCCAGCTACGCATTCGGGAAAAGCTATCAGCGCCTCGAGCAAGAAGATTTCGACCCAGCATACGCCCAATCAATGCACGAAGGAACCGCTGCCATGCACTTCAACAAGCAAATCTACTGGCCCTTTGCTCTCCTTGTGGCACTTCCACATTGGCTAGCCCTCTCCATTGCACCGGGCGTTTCCATGTACATTGGCTTCATTCTCGACTGTGAAAAGGCTATCAAGGCAATAAAGAATGACTTGCGCGATCCCTCCGCGGAGACAAGCCATCCCACACTCTTCCATGAGCTACTTCAGGGCGACGTCCCGGCCCGCGAAAAGAGCGTCAATCGGCTCGTACAAGAGGCGCAAATTGTTGTATCAGCAGGCACCGAGACAACTGCTTGGTGTCTTTCTGTGATTACATTTCATCTATTGTCTAATCCCGCGAGTCTAGAAAAGCTGAGGAAAGAACTTCAAGAAGCGATTCCAGATTTGGATGAGCCGGTGTCGGTGGAGAAAATTGAGCAGCTTCCGTATTTGACCGCGTGTATCCAAGAAGGTTTGCGGCTTTCGTATGGGGTCAGCACTAGGCTGCCACGAGTTTCACCTGTGGATGTTATGGTGTTCAACGACGGGAAGAAGGACTGGCATATTCCAGCGGGGTAAGTCCCTACCAACCATATCCATTTCCTCACAATGAAACTCTATTCTGATGGAATCTGATAAATCCTTCTAGACCCCAACAAGCATGACCTCGTATCTTATCCACCACAACGAATCATTATTCCCCAACTCCCACGAGTACATTCCACAGCGCTGGATCGACAATCCCCGTCTTGATAAGTACCTCGTTTCCTTCTCTAAGGGAACAAGGCAGTGTGTGGGCATTAATCTCGCATACGCTGAGCTATACACTACATTGGCGAATATTTTCCGGCGGTATGGAGGACCTGAGAGCGTGGGGCCAGAGGGAATCCTTGAGCTGTTTGAAACGATGAAGGAGGATGTAGAGATTGCGGCGGATATGTTTATCCCGTTTGTGAAGAAGGGATCGAAAGGGATTCGAGTATTTGTTAAGTAGAAGCGGTGATACGACCGGCCTTGAATATAAAGTAAGCTCTTCGCTGCTTGTTTTTTATTGAATTCAAAGTCTAGATGTCCGAGGAATTGGAGGAGGATCAAAAAAGACGGCAAGGGGAAGAAATAGTAGGCTTGCCGCTTGCTAGAATTGATAATATAGCTGATATTAATCTACTTCTCATGTCCTAAAGGAAGTCATTATTCTTCACAAAGCAGCGCTACTTTATTAGGAGTAACACTGGCTTTCTAAGTTTCTGATCGCGGACAGGGTTTTTAAAAGTGTTGAGAATTAGTTGATTACATAACAGATAGTAGGTCTAGAAAACATGAAAGTTGCGTACACGTAGTCTGGAGAGAGATCTAATAAAGAGGTAATCAGGCCGGTTGGGGGAGTGTAGAAATAGATCATATTATTTTTAATTTTTCTTTCCCTATCTTAGTCAAGTCAAAGCTTGAGATGGCGAAAAGCTGAGGCGAGGGTGACGATCGTAGAGAACAAATATTGAATATTGAAAAGGAGACTGCCAAGTCTAAAAGAGAATAATTCGTTCCCCCAGTCTCATTCTTTCAAGGAAGGATTACATTGCCTCCAGGTAGGACTCAATACCTATTTACCTCAGTCATTCTCTGCTTCCCCCTATTTTCAGATCACAACCCCGCAACAGCTCGAAAAGCATTCACGTTATTAACTCCCATCCACTCTTTCAAAAACCCACTGGAACTCCGTGGCACATCAACCACAAAACAATCACTCCAAGCCATCTCAGCCCCTGTCACATTTTGTCCATCAATAAAACTCGCGTGTACGATTCCCCTCTCCCCCTCTCCCCAGACAAATGTGCCCCAAGCAACATCCAAAAAGCAACGAAAAGCCCCAGAATGTCCAATACAATCACCCAAAATAAGTCACCCATTTCAAATACTTGACGAAAGATATGAATGAGCCAGATAAGGCCGAATGTCGCGACTATGTGTTCGATCATGGGAATCGGGTTCTAGATATCGTTCACGCCGTGGGTTGAGGCGTAAGGAGGATAGTAACCTGTTGGAGGCATAGGGTTGCTCATGACGCTAGTGTAGCTGTGGCTGAGGGGGGCCCAGTTGCCGCAGCCAAAGTCGTTCCAGTGAGAGGCTTGCTTGTAGCAATCACTTGCGTAGACTGGGGAGTTTCCACCGATGGTGGTGATGTATGCGTAGGAAGGGATTTTGTGGCCGTGAATGTTAGCGGGGATCAAGGGTGTTACTAGAAAGATGATGAAAAGTATGAGAATATCGAAGGTTAAAAGGAGGCGGATTTGTCGGGGAAGCGCAAAGTTCAAGTTCATCGGTACCATTTGGGTCGACATTAGGGCGAAGAGCAGTAGGCAAGGTGACGCGAGTGAAGTGCGTTCTGACAGGTATGCTTGTAGAGTGATGGCCACTGCAGTAACTGCTCGGAATGTGCAATACTTGCTGATGGGGATGAAGAAGAGCTTAGAACGTGGAGTAATGTGCCATTGGATGTTATTGTCAGGCTCCGTGGCGATAGGTATCATAGCTTCCACATCTGGGCTTGCTCCCGGGTTGTATTCTACTAGTTCCGTAGCAATAGATGTCATAGCTTCTACATCTTGGCTTGCTCTTAGGCTGTATTTTGGTGGTTCCTCGGCAACATTCTCCTGATATGTGGGTAATTCGGTTTCGGAGGCATGTGATTTATTTGGTATCCGAATCGTGAATAATCGGTGGAATCTTGATCTTGTTTTGTTTGGACGTGTTCCCGATGTCGATGAATTGTTCAGGGGACTGATGATAATCGGACTGGATTGTGTTTAGAACGCCGTAACTGAAAATGAGTAAAGACACGATCATGCTGAATAGTAGGACAGGCCAGGGCGTAGGTAGATTGCTCGGTGTGTAGATTGCGGTGATGTTGGATGTATAGTTGGGGTTAAATTAGCCGTGGAGGACAGTCAGGGTCGTGTTCGACATCGCGGCTGTGATTGTTCAAATTTAGATACTGTCGGTTTTAGTGTTCCGGGTTGAGAGCGATGGCCTCAACTAGGGCTGGATTTTAGTATCAGTGGTAGGTGGGTGATGGTTTAAAGGTAGCTAAGCTAGCGCGATCAGGTCTTTGTAGGGCGACAAACGCGCTGTCTCAAGAGATTGTTCCAGAAGTGAGCCGCCTCATGAACGAAACAAGTCTCGGCAACATCTTAATATTTAAGCCAATCTTCCCACCTCTCCCACGCCTACCCTATAGGAGAGGAGAGGAACAAGCCAATTATAGGAGAGGCGCAGAAGGGGCCACTTCTTTTTTCTTATAAGAGGAAAGGAGAGGAACACCTATAGAAGAAGAGAAGGAGGGCGTACTCAAAAGTGGCATTTGGCTGTTTTACTCTAAAGAGCCTCCTAATTTCCACAAAAAAGCTTCGACTCTCTTCTCCTGTTCCCGATTAATCAGAGGAGAGGAGAAGAACACTGCCACCCCTAGGAGAGGTATAGAAGGAACCACGAGCAGGAGGGGAGATCTTATACACTATAAACAACTATTTGATAACGATATAATTAGTGATTAATATCTCTCTCCTATGCTACACCTAGGACTTATGTATAACAAGGCATAGTCTAATCTATAGATAAGGCTTTAATAGGTATATCTCTTTTCTTTTAAGGCAAAGTATAGAGAATTATTATATATAATTTAGATAAGTATTGTTACAGACCTGGTCTGACGCGTCCCCCTTACCTGACGCGCCCTCCTTGCCTGCGACGCGTCCCCCTGGCCCCTTATCACGTGTCCTCGCTTAGCGGAACTCACCTCCTGTATATAAGGCCCCTTCAGGGCCACCTCTCTTCTTCTCTCCTTAGCTTAGTTTCTTCGATAATACAGCACCTTCTTGNAANTACGTCNACACGTGACGTCAGGGCCTTCGTGCCTTTACAGAGCTGTAACACCAAAAGGGAGGGAGTTCAAATAGACATTAATTTGACTTAAGAAGAGGAAGCTACGCTGCCTGAGAACACGTCTTTTATCCTCCTTCGCCTATGTCACGTGTCTGCGAACCACATGACCTAGCACCAGTGCCAGCATCCCCACTACATCACGTGATTCTACTAGTAAGCTAGCCGGTGATCACGTTCCGAATACCGATGTCTTTTAACTTCTAAATCGAGTAAATGTTATCAATAAGGGGCTAAAACTGCTCGTGATTAGCTATACTAAGCAAGAATAGGATAGGTAAAGTAAATAAGATCTCACGCACGTGACTAGTATCACGTGGTAAGGCAGAGAGGACGTCTATAGTAAAGTGTTTAAAAGTGAAGGTAAAGGTAAAGGCCTCCTTAGTGAATCGAGTATAGTCGTATAATCAAATCATTGGTTAAACCCCGGTATCGGGGAAATTAAGGCGGCGAGCGATGTAAGCACGGAATAATTATATTCCGAGCGCACGTGCATTTATTCGATTGGTCCGCTTAAAGCGCCACTTGACTAAGCGAAATTTATCAGCCCGAGTTACTCCGGTCAGTGCCTTAAGTGCCTCACGAAAGGGTCGCCATTTTAATCGTACCCTTTTATTTCTCTCCCATGAAGCTTCTTGTCACTATATTGTAACCCCTGCCAAGTCTAAGGTGACTTGCATGCAATGCTACTTTGTTAAAGGTCCGAAAAGTGTGCGAACGGGTGACGCCGCTGCAGTCACTCACCTGAAAGATACCGGCATTTCCCCTGTAACAGCGAGCTGACAGGCGCGGAAACAAGATTCTATACCGATGACCGTTTCGCAACTATTCCGAAGGCTCGCAGGCTATGATGCTATTGAAATTGTAAGCGTAGAACCTTCCTCGAGGCCAAACGTGCTCTGTCGGAAGAACAACTTCAGACATTTGAGCTGGCGTCAATTTAATAAATGTCAGAACAAACTACGGTATCCAAGTTTCCATTGCAATCTCGGCTTGGTGACTTGCGTTTTCGGGCGGCAAAAGCATTATGTTTTAATTACTGTACCCCGCTTATAACCTCATTCCGCAGAGCTAATCGGGGAAGCTACCACAATATAGAGGTAGTTTTATATACAAGAAAAATCATTCTACAGTAGTGGGGTGTAGAGCGCGGGGTAATACGTTTGGATGCACTGAATCAGCCACTTGCGTCTTGTGCAGGTGTGTCGCGTGCTATTTCTTGATAAGCATGACATAAATGATCCCAGAAAAGCTTACATAATATGCTTCAAGGCTTTCCCCAGCGGTAGGTCATGCTTAAATACTTGTTCCGTGCCACACCATCTATAGCTATCGACCACCAACCCACATGCTCGCCATCTGTCAAAGTATTGACCAAATTTAAGCCCGTATTGAGTTTCGAGCTTTAAGGCTGATGATCTAGAACTTCTAGAAACGGCTGTTTTCATCCAGACGACGAGACCAGTATTGGTAGATATAACTTGGGCCATCCCACGCTGTCCCAAGGCAACGGTAACGGTGCTGTAATGGCCTCTGCCCAGACTCGGGCACCCGCACGCTCGGGATCACCCATCTGCGAGTTGCGTGACGCGTTTGGAGATCCTAAGCCGCCAGACATCAGCCGCAAGATCACAGCCTGTGTTGCGTGCCGCAAGCAAAAGGTGCCAGATTCAGTTTCACCCCGTTCCACTAGCGGATATTCAAAAAGGGTAATCACTGACGCGGAGCTAGATTAAATGTCACATGGTGGATTCGCAGCCACCGTGTGCGCGATGCAAGAAAAAGGGGCTGCCATGCAACGTGAATCGCAGCTTGCAAATGCTACTTGAGAGTGACATAGTGTAAGTCAGATAGCTCCTAATATACCACAATACCCATCTGCTAAGCTAGTGCAACCTTTAGCTGGAAACAAGCTATAGAGAAGAAGATAGAAAAGATAGAAAAGGTAATTGGAACAATTGTGAAGGACCTGCCAAATTCAGAAGCTTTGGAGCAAATACAGCAGGACCTAGAAGATGAATCCCCATCAATGGATGAGGTCAATTCCGAGGACCATCAGCATGATCAGAGCACCACAAGCGAACAGGCGAATCATCAGAGCCAATGGAGAATTGGCATAGACTTAGATTTAGAATCGGCTCTGGGAAATCTTCCCGGACATTACCTTTTTCAAACTACTCCTACACGGTCAAAAGTCCCCAGGGATATCATCTCTCGCGGTATTATCAGTCTGGAGAGTGCACAGACCTATTTTGACGAGTATCGAAATCGATTAGATCATTTCCTGTACCGGATCTTGGGAGAACATAGCGCTGTGACTTTGGATCGCATAAGAAGGACATCGCCCCTTTTGACCGCGGCAATATGTGTAGTTGGAGCTCTACATCTAAATTCTCAAAATTTCAATCCGTGTTACGAAGAATTCCTCGCCTTGACCAGTACCCAGGGCTTTGTTAAGGGTCACACTCTCGACGATATCCGAGCACTCTGCATTGGGGCTTTCTGGCTAAGTGATATGTCTTGGCCGCTGGTGGGCAAGGCAGTCCAAATAGCCACAGAATTACAACTACATAAGAGTTTCTTTAAGGCTCTTCAGGGCGACCGGGAACATTATTTACGCATTCGCTTATATTTCCTGGTCTATACCTGCGACCATCACTTTTCGGTGGCGTACGGTAGGCCGCCAATGACTCGAGAATGCGAAGCCGTACGGAATGCGAGGAAGTTCCTGGACTGCGAACACGCTATCGAAGATGATGGGCGAATTGTGAGCCAGGTCTTACGATGGAGTATCTGCTCTAATATCTATGACACCTTTGGAGTCGACGTTGATAGGCCTCTTTCCGATTCTGAGGTTCCACATGTGCGACGATTCAGTATAGCATTGGACAGCCTACGGGCTGAATGGGCGGACAGATTTTGCTCTAATTCCAACATAGGAAACTATCCCGTAAGTAACCGCACCTTCCCCGTCTTTTTATTTAGATGGAGTAGCGAATTTCGATGCCTCGCTACTCCTTGTGTCCTGAGGAAATAAAAGATTGTTGACCTCGGAATCATCAAGCATCACTAACACTACGGAACTCTAGAACAAAGGTATCGGACTACAATACCATTTCGCAAAACTCTATCTCTGTTCTCATGCTCTTCGCGGAGCTGGATCGAGTCAGAGTACATCGCGCTCCCCTAATGCGGCCTTGGAGCTAGACGACATTGCTAACTCTGCGGTGCTTTCCGCTGTGTCTATACTGCGTGCCGTGGTTTTAGACACAGAGATTCAGTCCTACCTCAACGGCTTGCCAATATATTTCGATATCATGATTGCCTTCGCAGTCGTCTTCCTTCTCAAAGTCTCTAGCCAATACTCTGCTTCTCTCCAGCTCGATGTCAAAGAAATTCAACGAATAACAACCACGCTGATCATGGTCTTGAAGGGAGTAACGTCAAGCATGCATCCTCGCCATCTATTGGTTAATATCACGAAAGGCATTGACGGTCTCCTACAACGCTGCTTGATGGTGACGGATTTAAACACGTCTTCGACTAATATCTCGTCTGATGAGACGGAGGTCTTGCCGCCGCACGCACCACAAGAAATCTTGCCTGACTTCAACATGCTGAATGAAGACGCCAACATGTCGACCGATGCTATTTTCGATCAGTATTGCATGAGTGGCTACGATTTCTTGTGGCAGCAGGATAACGTCCCTCAAACGTGGAACTTTCCCTCAGAAAGTAACTTCCACAGTTTTTGATACAAAGGGGCTTCTAGAGTTACGCTTTACCATTCTAGAGGTATTCTAGAGGCCGGGGAGTTTTGCTTTTCTTTTGAGCGCTTGATGTCTTTAATGAACGAGTTTACAACCGGAGATTTCTAGAAATTGGCTGTTCAGCTTCAACCTCTATTTGTGTGGCTTTCTTATCAGTCTCATTCTATTAGAGCTGCGCCTCGCACGGCCCACAGAGAGGCACTGTACTGTACCTACTGGCCATAGCGATGTGCCGCACCAAAGTTGCCGAAAATGCTCTAACGGGTCAAATGAATACGTCACATTTACTGATGACTAGTCACGAGCTCGAGGATGCCAACGATCTCAGAGTACTCCATCGACGAATCAGAGAGGTATCAGTCAAAGGGGAGGGTTGTTCACGTGACGAATGGAATCTCGGGAAGAAGTCCGACATTTATCTCGGACGACCGCCGATGTCCAAGCGGCATAGCTAGGTACCCTCTATAAGTCTAGAAATAGGTGGAATTGATATTTTCCTTTTCTACAATACTTTCCAATTCTGTCTTGAATTCGTACAATTGAGTTTCCATCAACTTAAAAATAGCAGAGGCGCATCTACTCGGTCGAATTAGTCTTGGACACTTCGAAATTCTGCAATACCTATGCGAAGCTTCTATCTGGAATCCCTGGTCTCCATTTCTCTTAGTAGAACTAAATCTTCAAGCAAATTTTTGGATTGAATCAATCAGATTTTACCAGAGTACATACTCTTGTCTTGACGTGACACCAAACGATTCCAGTATGGATTCTATCCAGAAAAGCGAAATTCCAGCGCCCGAAAGAGAATCAGACATCGAGAAACATGCTGGCGTCACAGAGCCCTCGAAACCAGAAGATGAAAGTGCTGTCGCAGAACCGGAGCAACCCTACTCCATATTTAGCAAGCGCGAAAAGAAATTAATAACCTTCATCGCCTCTCTAACCACTCTCTTCCCGCCTCTGACCGGCAGTATGTACTATCCCATCATCACAGAGCTGGCTGGCGACTTGAAAGTATCCATCACGAAGATCAACCTTACGATCACCGTGTACTTGGTCTGGTTTCTCGCCGTCTTTTTCTATTGGCTATTACTAACACATACTGTGACAGATTTTCCAAGGCCTTGCGCCGTCTTTTATCGGCAATTTTTCAGATGAGGTCGGCCGCAGACCAGCACTTATTATCTCGTTCGTAATATACATCGCTGCTTGCATAGGGTTAGCATTGAAGGGCACCTACACCGCGTTGCTGATCACACGTTGTCTTCAGAGCGCAGGAAGCAGCGGCACGATTGCACTGGCGTTCGCGATGGTCTCTGATATTGTCACATCGGCAGAGAGAGGAAGTTATATATCATACGTGCAAATGGGTTGGATGATTGGGCCAGCTGTCGGACCGGTGATTACTGTAGCCTGCTCCGAAGATCCTTTCTGACTTATAGTGTAGGTGCTTGGGGGAGTTTTGAGTCAATATCTTGGTTGGGAATCTATCTTCTGGTTCCTCACGATTTTTGGTGTAGTCGTGCTTACGACCTGCCTCATTTTCCTACCCGAGACTTCTCGAAAAATAGTACGCAATGGCTCAATACCACCCCAAAGATGGAACATATCACTGCTAGCCTACCTTCACCTTCGGAAAAGCCGCAAGTCCGGCCACGCCATAGAGAAGAGAGAATCTGGTGTGGGCGCCAAACCCCGACCCAATCCCCTAAGCTCTCTAAAGTTATTCTTCGACAAAGAATCATGCATCTTGCTCCTTTACAGTGGACTCATCTACACGGGCCAATACATGGTACTGGCAAATATGCCCGCGCAGCTGCAGGGAAAATATAACCTTAACACCCTGCACATTAGCCTTTGCTATCTCGCGACAGGAGCTGGCATCATGTCAGCCGTAACCTTCGTCGGTCCTGTATTAGACTGGAACTTTCGTCGTCATGCCAAGCGTCTGGGAATTGAGATCTCAAAAGACGAACAGCAAGATTTGAAAGGTTTTCCTATTGAGTGGGCACGGCTTCAAGTCAGCTTGCCACTACTCTGCATCTCAGCGGCTGCTATGGTGGTATATGGATGGGTACTGCAAGCTAGGACGTCATTAGCTGCGGTCTTAATTTTCGCCCTTCTCACCCAGTTTGGGATTGCGAGTTCGTTTTCAGGCTTCAGTAGTCTCATCGTTGACCTGAACCGCGAGAGGGCGGGGACAACGACTGCAGCGATGAATCTGGCGCGGTGTTGGATGGGTGCTGCGGGTGTGGCGATAGTCAATCCGATGAGTAATGCTTTGGGGATTGGATGGGCATCAACTGTGATAGCTGGAAGTTGGTTACTCTTTTGTCCCACCGTGCTTTGGGCAATTAAGTGTGGGCCGAAGTGGCGGGAGGAGAAGGGGTTGAAGAACGCTACGATTCCGGAGGTAAGGTAGGAGGTCGAGAACGCCTTGGTGGGGATAGGAAAGTCTCATAATGTTGGCAAGGAGTCATGCCCGGCGATCAAGTTCTCCTCTTGTCTTGGTCTGTACCTCTCAAGCGCCATATACCCGTAGCTCGTCTAGATATCGCATCTGAGGTGGGCATCATCTTGTGGCCTTCCTCTTGGCTAGTGAGGCAGCGCCAGGTTTTATAGAATCATAGTCTATTTGAAGTATAGCATAGAGTCAGCACATAATGCGGGACACCCACAAACCCATGGCAAGTTGGTGACAGATGACTCCTCGTCATCAAAACTTTGGGAACAGCATAGAGAACTAGGGTCCCAAGTCACTGGATCGCGTGACCAGTCATATGATCAGGGATCGCAGGACCGCGAGTGCGATCTAGCGATCCTGCGATCTAGTGCGGGGACCGGTAAGCGATCCACGCGATCCTAGGGAAGAGAGTCTATATAAGCAAAGGGATTTCCTTACTAGATAAAAGCTTCGTGCTTAACCATTTATAGTAATCTTATATTATACTTTTGTCACAGACCTGGTTTGACGCGTCTCCCTCACCTGACGCGTCCCCCTTACCTGACGCGTCCCCGACGCGTCCCCCTTGTCACGTGTCCTAGTCCGTGCTAGACTCACCTCCTGTATATAAGGCCCCTTCAGGGCCACCTCTCTTCTTCTCTCCTTAGCTTAGTTTCTTCGATAATATAGCACCTTCTTATAAATACGTCCCACGTGACGTCAGGGCCTTCGTGCCTTTATAGTGCTATAACAACTTTAGTCTATCTTTACTTATAATATATTAAGCTTCTATATATAATAACCTATAATATTATCGCTTTACTTCTCTCTTTTATACTACTAATCTGGCTTACTCCTAGTTACTAGTTAAGCTAATGGCTAGCTAGAACGTTATAAGAGATTCTCTTACTAGATTTACTAGAGGCAGAAGTCTAACGCTTATAGAACTTGTTAGAAGTCTAACTAAGATATTTAAATCCCTCGACCTTCTAATAA
>JAAMPI010000575.1:0-31710 GCA_013054445.1 Cudoniella acicularis
TGGGGGGGATTTTGGCAGTAGAGGACACGCGGTACGGAGGTACCTTGTACCTTATGGTTGAATTTTGTGGGTTCACGACAGGTTGCAGATGTACTGCGCAAGTCACGCATTT
This sequence comes from Cudoniella acicularis, assembly GCA_013054445.1. NCBI lineage: Eukaryota > Fungi > Ascomycota > Leotiomycetes > Helotiales > Helotiaceae > Cudoniella > Cudoniella acicularis. The sequence goes on from JAAMPI010000575.1 coordinate 113, forward strand.
AATTTAGAAAGTTCTTGGCAACGCGACTTTAAGCCCCTTGGTGTCTTCAGCGCTGGAAGTATACTCGTGCAGATAGCGAAAGAATTGCAAAGCGCGTGATGGTATGCTCGTTTGATTGTGAGATTGCTGCTTGTTTGCACAAGACTAGAATGATATCTATCTTACTCCTCGACACTTCGCATCAACGAAACCAGCAGAAATCTGGCCGTAGTATCTACAAAGAATACCCGGGCTGCCTCTTATATAGTATATATTATAAATGACGCCAAATTTATAAGCGCAACGCCCAAAAATTCCATAAAGGAAAGATCCCAAAATAATATTATAGAATAAACAAGACGCTCTTTGTTGAGTTTGAGCTCATGCCACTGCCCATCCATCATGAGACGAAATGTGCAGTGACAAATTTGTAGGCTAAGGTTCCAACTTTAGTTCCACCTTTGGTTTCTTGGTTCTTGTTCCCTCAGCACTTCTGTTCCCAGTGGACGCAATTTTGGAGTGTTCTCTCTTGGGTGGTTTGGGATTCTGGTTCATGACGGAGTTAGCTACTAGGCCGAGAGGGGGTTTCATCGTTGGTGAAGAAAAATGGGCAGTCGGGTTTGAAGTGTATGATGGAGAATAGTGAGCAGTATTCTGAGTTGGTGTCGTCTGAGCATAGTGTGTGGGGTAATAGGGGGTCGAGGTTAATGATTGAGGGGGCGGGTATTGGGGAGTGCCGTGAGGTGGTGCTGGTTGTCCATTTGGCGTCCAGTAATAGTTGGCCGAGGGTGGAAGACTGGGCGAAGAGTGATGGGCAGAGCTCGAGGTTGGTGTTGGCTAGGCTTGAGGAAGAGATATGTGATGCGCGCTCTGCGGTGGTACCGTCTGAGTAATTATTTTAGAACTATTTGTTTATGCACTAGACATCGTTTCGAAGGCCGGGCTGCCCTCCCTGGATAAGTCCTGAGTAAGATCCACTATGTTGGAAGGCTGGGTACCGAATCCTGCGAAAAGCGGCTTTTCGATAGAGGTATTCGACTGTGTTGCATAGGTCTCCGCCAGGACTAGATTTGGGGAGAAAAATTCCTGAGGAGGATTAAATTTCAGATGTACCACTGTTAGGTATTGCTCCCCAAGAATCATCTTCAAAGGTATTTCTCCAATACCCATAACCGCGTTCTTAACCTGGTTCCTTTGTCATAAGAATACTTCGCTAGCTACATCATATCCCGGTAGGTATATCGGCGTGTACATACTAATAATATATTGGTAAAGCTTTGGGAATTGAGGGGCCATTCGGGAGTGCATGTAAGGTACAAGCCAGGCTGCTAGATCCTGTAGAAATTACATGTAAATGATCCTTAGATTATCAACTGAGGTCAAAGACGCCTGCGCGACCAATTGGGAGATGGCCTGGTCTAACTCAATGAAGAAATACCTTTTAAACAAATCGTACAAGAGAGTTGCTACGTCTCTTCGGTGTTTGTTGGCGAGGAAGCCCTTGGCGCCAGGTGGCTCAAGAGTTAACCATTTCATGGAGACTGATATTATTTGTCGAATAGTTAATCTGGCTATGTTATTCGATTCGAAAGCACATCTGAGGAGCGCTATCACCGTATCCATGTAATCTGCGTTCTTTCTCAAAGTGGGAAGAATTCTGCCTTTTTGTAAGCTGGTGAGCATAGGGAAGCTGAATAACGTTGCAAACCTACGATTTTTCGAGAGCTGGGCCATTCATATTTTTTGCAAGATGAAATAACCGTTCAACGTCAGAGGGCGAAGTTAACTTTGAGGTGCCAACAGAGTCAACAACAAGTCGATATTGAGTTTTTGCCCATCCAAACGCAGAAATGTAACTGCCAAACCTATCGATGGCCTCGTATCGAGAAGCGAAATTTGTTATTTTAGAGAGAGCCGAGTTCAAACTTTAAGAATTATTAGCATCTTTTCGCGTTTGCTGGCAGTGTAAAACCACACGAAAATTTGATATACCTTTCTTGCATCCAAGGCAAGCCATGCCGTCGGATCATTATATCTATAATATTTAGGTAATAACGGGACAATACCCCAATCGGAAGCATGCGTCTAAATAAATCCTTGTCATCAAGAATGACAGATACGTGAAGAAGTTTATCGTCGATTGGATCAAAGTATCCTAAGTCCATAGTGGGTATGTATTCGGAGCAAAATTGTCTGATGTTAGCCTGTGCAGTACCATTTGCTGTTAACATGCCGTTGTATGCACAAAATGAGTCAATAAACTCTGCCTTCCGATTTCTATTACTCCCATCGCGAGGAAGGAGAAATGAAATACGCTCGCGTCAAGGTACTATCATAAAAATCTGTAAATTATCAGTATGAATCAGCTTTCGTCAGATCGAGGCATTCTCACACGGAGACGAGATTTTATGATCAAAAGACTACCACAATCATGGTCCTTTTCATATGGTTCTATGCCACTGAATGGGCTCACGTCGAGGAAGACTTTCTCGCTGATTTTTCTAGTCAGACCTTTGAAATGCTCTTTTCCATTCACATCCGTAATTTGAATTAAGATAATTGTGGAAGAGATCTTGTCGTAATCCTCACGACAACGTTCGTCAATAGCACCATACTTGGTCAGCGTTGCAGTTGTTAGGTAGACACAAAAATCTTCAGCCGTGGCTGCTTCTTGCAGATGAGTCAAGGTGTTTCGGTCACGTTCTTTCATATCTTGGAGACACAGTTGGTCTCCGTGTAATCGGAAGGCGACGTAGCTGAAGCGCCGATCAGAACACATCCACGAAGAGAAAATTTTCCTAAACCTCGTTGTTTGCCCTCCGAGTGCGGCGGCGGAATCGATATTGCACAGCCTGGTCGTATGCTCGAGTCTGTAACGAATCACAAGACGATAGCCCGATTTCAAGGCAGGCCAGGAGGTCGTAGCGTCCGAGTACTAAGGGGGAAATGTCAATTTGATTTGCGGCAAAAAAAAATAGACAACTTACCCAGGCTAAGTAAGAGCAGTCATATCCCCAAAAACTTGAAGTATTGTAGGTTTGCTTTTCAGGACCATGCTTCATAACTATCTCGTCACCTTCATGCTTCGATGGCAAAAAGATGTCCACGAAACCGAAAACCGAATCTTTGGGAGTAAACCTATGGAATATTGCATTAGCAAGAATTGTTATAACAGATTGTAATAAAAAATGGCAAACTTTTGACTCGAAGAGAAAATTTCCCCAGCTTCTTGTAGCAATAACGACACTGGGGTTGCGCGTAATCCCTTTTCTTCCTTATGAATGTCCGTCTTAAAGCACGCATTTGCTAAAATGGAATCCAAGAAATTTTCCCATGCGGGGTTTTGCATTTACAAAAGATCCCCCGCAACCCTTCATAGTCTTGTCGAACGAGATTTTGAGGATGGCTCTTCAGTGGGAACGCCTTGGTATTTAGATGTAGGTTGAATACTGGCGCCAATAATTCTTTGAATATCGCCAGCTGACAGGGAAAAGCCAATTGTGCCAACTCCTCGAATGTGTAATCCTGGATTTGGTGCATTTGGTAGCTTTTCATGGTATGAAAACTCGCCTGTGCTATCCTTTGTAGACTCAAGGCACTCGATCAAACGTTCTTTGATTTTGTTACCTTTTTTATAGTCGTACATGGAATCCGAGTCATTTTCAAAATCCTAGAGCCTATCGCCGCCAAATTTTTCCGTACTGACATTTTCTCTAGGCGAGATTTTCACAGGTTTGGCTGCAAAGCCGTCTGGATCGTTCGTCGGAGGGTTAATTGGATCCCCAAGAACAGCAGCCATAATTATTGATTCCCAATCACTTGACGCTGACGGGAGGTTAGCAGCCATGGGAGAAGTTCAATTTCTAGACTTAACTTACCAATGCAAGACAGTAATGGAGATGGATGTACTTGAGAATATGCGCCTGGAATTGTTTGAGAATCTACGCGTCAGTTGATAATTTGACGCGACTATTCTGCCCATGATCGACGCCCGTTTGTGGTTGTGGGGGCGGTTCACCGCCCGGGGCCCGGACCCCCTCAGCCTGGCTCATTCTTCTTCCCGGCCCCTTTCCCGGTATCCGTCTTTCGGCTGAAACGGACCGGCCTGAAACTGATAAGTCACTTTGGAAGAACACTTCAAATCAGTAAAATAATCACAAAAGCAAATCATACTCTATTTGGAATAAAGTTGATCATGCTTTTGTGAGCGGATACTAAGTCGCCAGACTTTCGAAAACATTTGAAGCACGAGCCAACTTCCATACTCCTAATCCGTGTTTCTATTGCCCGAAACCTAAAGTATATTTGAAAAATATGTCCAGCATTGCGTCATTTGAGAGTTCTGAATCCACTGGCGGCAATTTTTGCTTAGCATTCTCGGTTGAATCGACCAACCAAGAATATATCTAGAGGGAAGAAATCCGACCCGGATCTATAAAAAAATATCTTGTCAAGACCCACTCAATTGAGAATTTCCCGTTGGAAACCGTTTAGACTGCGAATTTTCTGTGGAGGTGCCGACTATGTTCTCTTTATTACCTGCAGAAATCATCAAGTTGTCTTGCTTTCAAGGTGGCAGGATGGGTTTGTAGACAGGAGTATTGTGAACCGTTGCAAGAGGGGCTACCACGGGTTTGGCAATAGATTTCTTTGAAAACGCCTTTTTGCTAAAGAGGTCACCAACATCGTCGTCGGAACCTATATCCGATTCTCTGGTAAGGCCGATCGTTCCAGTGCTTGAAGAAGCCACAGGCTCCAAAGTTGCTACCGAAAGGAGTGCTGGAACCACAAATGGTGCTTCAGGTATAACAGGTGGAGGCACAATGAGTTTTAGATCCATAATCGTCTAGAAATGAACTCCAAGTAGGTCCTTCAAAACTGGCGTGCCTAAGTTTGCAACTTTAATTTGAAACGAGTATGATTCCCTTTTCCACGTCTAAAAAAGGCATTGAGTTACTTCTTCTTTCCTCAACAACATCCCTAACAAACACCTCCTGCATTTTCCATTACTGATATGGTGCTTCGAAAGCGTTTTGCTTTGCAGGTCACCCTTTATTCGATACTCCAAATGTTGAAGCACTTTATTATCGGGGTTGGGGAATTTGTGTTCTCTGACTGTCGGACTGGACAAAAATGTGTCTAATACGTTGCATTCAGAGCATCCGCATCCACAAACCTTTCGTTGCCAGTCGTTTGGTTGTACCACTGACTCTTGTGGCTTGCAAACAGACATGACTAAGGTTAGAATTCTCTGTGATAGCGCTTGTAGGCATGGGCATGTCCATATCGAAGGAATGTCGCTGGCTTTGTGACTCAGATATTGTATGAAAGGCCAGTACATGGTGTCTAGTTCGTCCTTGGCAGAATTCGAAAGTTGAGCCTCGAGACTACTTGCAAATCGACTTAATTCATAAGTGAAATTATTGCTGTGACAATAGCACAAAACGTCAATAATCTTATGCTAACGATCCGTCATTTCCTTAATTAAAGCTGGTGATTTCCGTGTATAATAACCAAAAGCGATTAAGTTGAGCTTCGGGACCGATTCGGAGATCACGTCTTTGACAAATGACAGAGGAAGCCTTTCAGCGCCTGTCATGATACTGTCGAGATATTTCAATATGAAACCGCTAAATCTCGAATGCCTCTTCACAGCGGGAAGAAGACTACTGTTATTAGTTATCATTCCACCAAACCAAAGGATTTTACGTAGCCTTACATGGTATGAAGAAGTGGGTCACCTCCCCACATCTTAGTGATTTCCACAACTTTTTCTACATCTTTGAGCCCCAGGCTCACAGTCGTAATTGCTAACTTCAGCTGTTCAAGCGCCCATTCTGGATTATTTTGATAATGCTCGAACCGTTTAATGAATGCGCAACGAGTCGCAAAAATTTCTGTAAGTTGGAGTTGTGAATCAAGGCTAAATTGAATTTAATATGCGGCAATAGATCAGCTAGAATGAATTGTGTTATACCTAGGTCTCAACCATGTGAATCCGTGCCTCTGGGTCATGGCATCCACAACTACTAAGTTTGCGGAATTATCAAACATGAATGGAAGGACGAGAAGGGGCAGGGGTTTAATGTCTAATTGGATAATGGCTTTGAAGATTCGTTGTATAATATCCGACGTGGGCGAACTTTGGGAAGCCAGGGCCTGCTTACAGCATGAGGTACCTTACGCTAACATCATAAGTGTGAGTAATAACCTCGTCATCATCATTATAGTCTTCATTTGGGGTCAAGCCATAGAAAGCGTTCCCTTGGACGATATCTTCGGATTTGATTTGAATATCCAAGTTCGCCCAAGGCTGAACTCCGTTCAAGTCCACAATCGGATTCAAATCGATTGTGTCTTTATTAGGTTTCCCCATTTCACGCTCTTCGTCATCGTCCCCCTCATTCGGCCCACACACGGTTCTTATTAAGTTAGCAAGGCAAATATACATCCCAGTGCCCTTGCACGCTTCTTCAAGTTGTACAACAACCCGCAAGCAACACCCTGATGAACCACACCCTCCAACCACCAAATCGAACCCACTTAGCAATCTCTAGCAATAGAGATGAAAACGCCATAGACACAACGGCATTCGACCAAGCTCAATTGAAGCGATTGCGAGTTGAGAATCCGGTTGGAAATGCTACTTCGCTTCCTAGCATGATGGATTTCTGGTTCTTCCAGCGGGGAGATTGAGCAGAGGCCGGAAGCAGCAGAGGGGTTTGGCTCTCTGTCCGGGTAGCTAGTTGTGTTTGTTGGAGTTTGTGGTTTGTGGCATTCTCAGGATATGCATGATGCTGTATAAAATTGGTTTTAAATATCTGGCGGGTGTACTTAATATGTATGTTGGAGGTAAGGGTATATGACCGTAGTACGCGGTATATAGTATATAGAAGATATATCTATATAGTCGTCGGTAGGCGGCTAAGGTGTGGATAGCGGAAGAAGAGTCGACTGTTAGGTCGAGAGTGATTCAAGTATGTGGAATAATAATATGATATTGACTTAAAGACTTATCTATCTACAAAGGGGTGAGCGGACTATATATACTACAAGTGTAGTTACTAGAAGCTTCTATAACTTAGAAATCAACGCTTAGAAATCAACGCTTATAAATCAACGCTTATAAATCAAAGCTTATAAATCAAAGCTTATAAATCAAAGAACAACCTAGAAGATTCTAGTAAGGTTTAAACCTTAAGCCTAGAATAGTGCTTATTACCTAATAATGTAACATCTTTAAACACTTATTAAACTAGAAAATATAAGCCATTTAAATCTATATTTTGTCTTTTAAAACACTAAATACTAACTTTGACTCTAAAAGTTTTTCAAATCCTATTTCTATTCTCTTTTTATAAATTGTTATCCCTTTTGCCTCTTCCTAATCAATTCTTCCCTTCTCCCCCACAAGCGCGCCGATAACTTCTCTCCTCCATCACCCTCCCCTTCTGATCCGTATTTCTGACAATAGTCTCCACAACCGTATAATTATTGGTAACAACAGCGTTATTCTCCCAGCCAAATCGTTGCGAAGGGTATCTAAACCAGTTTATCCAAAATGGTATTGTGAAAGTGACAATGTATAACCCCAATACCCCTTAGTTGGTGACTGGGCGAACGATCCATACGGTGTGGCGAATGCGGCATGCATTGTAGACTGCGCCGACTTTGCGAAATACTGAGAGAAACCGAGACATTTTGATTGAGTGATTGAGGTATTGTGGCTATTTTTGGTTAGGAGGAATGAAATGTTTTTCAGTGGTTGGAGTTTCTTACTTGAATGTGGTTTGGCAGATATTGAGAAATCTTGAGGTTCTTGTATCCGGAGCCGACGATATAAGAGAAATATTTCGTGGTGGATTTTTCAATTTGCTGATAGAAACTGGAAGAAAAGAAGGAATCCACAGACATGAAAAATAAAAACTGTTTATGAAACGCGCGCAATACCATCACGAATTATAACGGCAAACTCCTGTCACGCCCGGGCTGAACCATAGTTCGGCTCGGGAACTTACCCACCCTCACCCTCCCCTCTACTACCATGCCGACCAAGACCCGAGCCGCGAGCCGAACCCTCTTATATAAACCAAATATGCAAGATTTTGTCTCAACACAGCACAAGGGCTGCCACTTGGCGAGGTGGTTAGATCAAATTGTGCTGGCGCCGAGGAGGATCAACTGTTAGAAATTGGGGCGACGACGCGACAAATACGACAAAGATGTAGGCATTCGACACCGGGCTGAACTTTTGCTTCTAGGTGCGGTATTTTTTTTTATTTCTCATTGTTTTTCTTTCCTGTGATTTTTATCTGTTTTTTTTTTGCAGTGTTGATATTATTGATTTTGCCGAAAAGAAGCCCGCCCCTTTTGCGTTCAGCAAGCGAGGAGCTGTGTACATACGATACGTCAGTCAGGATTGTATTAAAACGAACCGAGAACCACGATTGAATTCAAGAGAAATACAAAAATGCATACCCGGTGTGTGACTTTATTCAACCACTCGCAAGAAAAGAAAGGGACTGTTCGGTATCTCTTCCTATTATACTCTTTATACAATGATCTAAATTGTTTGTCCCAGGGGTATAATCTAGACGCAACCAGCATCCATCTACCCAAACTCCCGAGAATGCCACCATTAGCCATATATTCTATCCTTATTATCTCCATCCTTCAATAACGCCTGATTATCTACCAACTTTCAAAGGTATTCTGGCTCCTCCCTGATTTCAACACGATCTGCGTATTTTTTGATGTCGCTCACGACGTTATGCCCAATATCATCACCTTTCCCGGCTGCGACGCGAAGAATCAGGTCATTGAGACTCGAGCGGCCGAGAATGTCCACGTGGTCGCCTGTATTTGGCCCGCCTCGAGGGCTGAACCTTTCCGGCTCGTGAGGCATTTCGTAAACTTTGACTTTGACTCCGGCGGGGTTGTACCGGTGCATATGCCAGCCTTTGTTGCACACGTAGGCAGCAGAAAGGAGGTTCACGGTACCATCGCCCTCACCAAGAACAACACCATGATCGATATTGTCTTCTGTAAGGGTTGTGTCAATCGTTACGTTGAGGCTAGACAACGGATTTTCGGAGCGCCTGTAATAGTAGGTGCGTTCTGTTGGTTTACCAACACCTGGTTTTCGCAATCAGTAAAAGTTCGTCAAGTTTGAGAACCGCACACATACCATAAAAGCAATAAATCTTCAGATTAGGTGCAAGAGGTAGTCGAGACTCGAGGGGATTGATCCATTTCCTCGGATCTTTTTCGTTTGCTTCGACTTCAGCAGTGGTGTGAGCAACGCCTTGAGAATAGCTGCTCTTGACTTGATCATTGTACCATGGATCGGTGACATTCATTAGATAAGAAAGACTTTCCTCAACAGTCAAATTTCTCGAGGGCGTTGAATCATTCTGAGTCTTGAAATTGATAAATGGCCCGAAGCTGACATTTTGGCCAGGTAAATCATCGGGTGCCCAGGTCGAATTTCCCCACACAGCATTTCCACCCATGGGTAGCATGGAGCTTATTCCTGGCATAGCTCTAAAGAGCTCTGCTCGCTCTTCTCGGCTCAAGAACCTCTCTAACCCGTAAACTGCAAATGCGTTTAGTTGTGCAGTATCTTTCATCTCCCCTGAGAGAACAGCAGGGAGACCTTTCAGTGCTCCAAGCATGCAGCCACTAATATTAACCCAAGAATCGACATGTTTGTCGACCCAGTCGTCGCCTCCTCCACCACCTTCCGCTGCGGCAACCCAATGAAAGAAGTAGAACAAAACTTGTGATCCCATTGAATGCGAGATTCTATTGAAATTAGCACTGTGCTTTCTAGGAACAGGGAGCGGAGAGCAGCCGGGAGGATGAAACTTCCTTACTATAGGCAGTTGAGGGGAAGAATGAAATAAGTTGCTTACAAGACAACTTTCTTGTTTGAGACCTTGTTTGCCATCTCAATATACATCATCAATCGCGTGAAATATTGATCTCTCACTTCGAGATTTGCATAAGATAATCTCCAATCATAAGCTGCGGTGAAACTATTCGTGGGATCGTATCCAATCGTCGCCAAATTCTCGAGAATCTTGTTCCAAATCCAGTATCCCGTAATGAAAAAATCGGCAGCGTCGAAACCTTGTGCAGCCCTCAGCTTGATGCCTCCTTCCGGATCCAACCCTGTGTATTTGTCTAACATTATATGCCTTTTCCAGCTCTCTTTGTCCAACACCAGCGCACGCATCATACTCCAACTTCCCCATAACCTCTTCCTAAAATATTGACGCGAGGCATTTGTCGTTCCCCAGCTCTCCAATCCCGTCGAAATAACGCCAGGAACCATGATGACCGGATGATTTGCCTTGACACCTTGAGAGAGCAAATTCAACCCAACAGAGAAAGAATCATAGTTGACTGCTTCCCGTTCACCCCTCGCCAGGTCTCGCGCATCTTGCACAAAGCTCGCAGGCAGTATATCCATTAAGCTATCCATGCTCAAGTCTCCTATCTCGGGGAAATCGATGAGGTCTGATCGTCCGGCAAAGAAACCAGCTGCCACAATGCCAAAGAGCCCACCCAGAAAGAACACAAATCCATTGCGCCGCTTATTGTGATGTTTCGGATGCTTTTTAGAGTCTATAATCTTCGAGACGGGGGCAAGTCGTACTTCTTCTGCCTTGGGAGGGGTAGCTTTGCGGGAGGAGTCGGTTGGAGTATCGCCTAGGATGCGGCGGCGAAGAAAGGACATAGCGTCTAAAGCCCTCGGATAACAAAAAGAGCCTTGATTTGGGAGGTAGGAGAATGAAAAGGGGGAGGTAGGAAAAGAGCTGGTGGAGCTTCTATCACTCTTGCAAAGCCATCTTTAAATGGAGTTTTTCACGAGCCTCTCTGGATATCCGGCTACGTAATCGGTTTGCTTTGCCGGGGTTTTCCCGATGCTGTCTGATTACGAAATAACCGTTAATTTTGCTTTGATCCCTTCTCATCAGAACATATTTCCCATCGATCACCGCGACTTTTCCTATATCTTTCATGCGAAATACTATATCCGAGCCGCTAACGACTAGGAAAAGTGTCAAAAGTTCTTGATGGAAGTTCTGAAATAGAGAACCACGCCGTTTGAAAATAAAGAAAGTCCGCGCCGAGACAGATCTCGGATTAAGTGATGCGCGAAGTCCGCTCTCCACTTCTCAAGCTCTCGTATCAGGTTTTGCGAAGCTTTGCATCGAGTTTACTCCTCAATTTTCGGTGTCATTGTATTGATTGTACTGATATGAAGCCCTATACTTGTCCTCTTTTATGATCGCGTTCTTTCATTTTCGAAGCGTTGCTGATTGATTGCACCCACCCTGTATATAGCAGTGGCGTGAAGTGTCGTTCAAACACCAATGGAGAGTGCAGAATGACAAACGCCCGAGGCGGCTGAGAGGGGCCTTAGCTGCTTGTACGGCATCTTTGGAAGTTTTCCTACGCTTTCGAATTTTAGTCCCGCACAAATTTTTATCCAGGAGAAATATGTTTTTTCACCGGCGCGAGGTTCACCAACGGGATAGAAGCGTTAGGAGGTGCAGCAAGTGTTATTGCTGTGATCACTATCACCTGCCAAAGTACGCAAATAATTTACCAAACTTTCCAAGGTATCAAAGATGGCTTAAACGACGTCCGACAGCTGCTTCTTGCTGTTGAGGAATTGGATCAAATCCTTAGACAGCTTTCCAGCTACTTGGGAGAACCGGAAAATCAAGGTAGAGGATACGACGAAATGGACAGCTCTATTCGCGATTGTGCGACAACGTTAGGGGAAATGACCACGAAACTGGCAAGGCTCCACCCTATCGGCGAGAAACCACTCGTAAGAGCATGGCGCGCTGTCAAAACATTTCTTCAGCAAGAGCTAGAAGGCATGCGAAAGGTTATGCAACACCATGCACAAATGATTGGACTGCAGATGAATGTTATTGAGATGTATGTCCGTTCACACTGGACTCGAAGTCAACGATGCTAACCTCGACCCAGGGGAGCCATCAAAAGGCTCACTTCACTTGTAACCCAGGCTTCTCAAAACTTAGACTCGAAACTCAACTCTATGTCTAATGACCTTCGACACTCGTCCCAAGTCTATTTCAAGCCTCTCTAGCTTGCTGTGGCAGGTGGTACGACAGATGAACCATCTGTCAAGAAAACTAGACCAACAAGCAAATATCCTTGACAGAATTGATAGCAAAACTGGTCATAACTTACAGAGGGAAGGTGTGACGGACAATATTTTGAATGGGTTGATTGGGGAGGTCAATAGCCTTTCATCAATCTCAAGATCACAGTTCGAAATACTCAAATCGTTACTTGAAAACATCCAACCCCAGAAGATCTCCGAGTCAGACAACAGGAGACGAATTTTCCCAGAAATTGCTGCGGGGCGGGCCATCAGCCCATTGAAAATCCCAGCCAATCAAGATTCAAAGGGTGATCAGACTGAAAGTGATTCGGATAGCGAAGTTCCAGAATGCATCGAAAGACTCTCCCGGCTGGCTAACAAGGCCACGAAAACTGTGTCCTCACCCGAAGCCCAAGAGATAATCGAAGACATGGAAAAACTTCTCGAGATCCCTTCCAGGGAGTTTGTTGGCCCAAATTTGAGAGACATTGACAAGAAACGAAAACGCGATGAACCGAACGATGAGATCCTAGAATTACAGCGTGACTGGCAATGTAAGCACGATTTGAAAAGATTGAAGGGCTTGCTCACATTCTCAACCACGCTTGTCGTGAATGGCAAAGGTATATGTTTGTCTCCCTCCTCAGAGGACACGTTTAACTGAGAGCCTTTGAAAAGAGGAAAACCAACGTTAAAAAGAGTGAACAATATGTCATAAAAAATATACCATCGAGGCTTCAAAAACAATTATGGGACTGTCAGCACCACTGTCAATACGCAAAAGCTTCTATAAGACAGCCATGATTACGAGGTTGAGGGTGAACGTGACGACAACACAGTTCTAGAGCGCTTTCAAGGCACAGCGTATTTTCTTCCTCAGAAATCTACCTTGCGACCACAGTTATATGCATCTTTTTCACAAACGGTTTCTGTGTAATAATTCCGTTTAGTTCCAAGGTATTTAAATTGGCAGGGCCAGGGGATCTAGATGGCTTAATGGGACTCGTTGAAGACGGCAAGGCTTCTCTCACTGATCGCGACCCTCTTGGCCGATCGCTATTGTCGGTACATTTACGACTGTTCTTTATAGAGAAACTGTGAAACTTAAAAAATTATAGTTTTCAGTTAATACCTATCAGTTGGATACATGCAGATTCTTGATAGAGCATGGGGCAGACGTCAATTCCTATGAGACCGCGTTGTATGTAGGGGACGACGTTGATGAAGACACTATTAAATTGTGGGTTTCGAATTGAAAATAAAATCCCTCACCAGTCGTCCGGGCAAGATAATCCTGAAGAATCGTCGAATTGTACGCTAAATAGTACGACGCAGGAGTCTTTTAACACAGTTTTCTTTCAGTTATGATGAAATCAATCCTGAGGATTGTAGTGCTTTCCATCGTTGTATCCAGATACTTCTTGAGAATAGTGCAGACCCGATTCACCCAAGTTTCCAAACAGATGAATATACGGGGTCAGCGGTTGAAGATGCCTGCGTTGTTAGCCCATATATGGTACGAAGTTTTCTCCTGCCTTATTCTTACTAATCATTACTTAGGATGTATTAAAAATTCTCCTAAATTACGCAAATCATTTTGTGCATATAAATCAAGAATTACCTAAAAATGGGAATACCCTTTTGCTGGCCTCTGCCGCAACTGGCAACTACGATAACATAGACATCGTTTCATTTCTCCTTGATCATGGAGCCAATACGCAGCATAAAGACATCAAGGGGAACTCTTGTCTGCACATCGTATTCCTCCGGTATCAACCACACCCTCGGAAACTATGGTGGGCAAGACGAGCTTTACAACTGATGCTTGCGGCCGGTGCCGACCCGTACGCTTACAATTATAATGGTGATACGGTAACAGAAGGAGTCGGGGAAGGACACGAAACATGGGAGTTCTGGGAAGAAGTGGTCGGCTCCTGTGGTCTGAGCATGTTTGATCTTCTCGACCGAGATAGCCCCTCATACAGAAAGGCCACGTGTGTCGACGATGAGGAAAGTCAACAGCTTAGGAAACGACGTCGGGACGGCATGGTTGAGGTCGACAGCGAATTTGAATAATGTCTTACAACAAGAGCGGCGTCCTGAACTAGCAGGGGCATTTACACTATCGGGGATATTATCACAGAGTTATTTTAGGGTTTTGTTTCAATTGTCAGGGAAATCATTTATGGGTGTTTACTCTTTTTAACTGTGTCCTTAGTTTTGTTGGAGACGTAAGAGTGTACCGCGTGTCACATTCAGAATTATATATGAGCACTGAAATTGGGCATTGGAATGTTAGCTATGAGCAAGAATTACCCCTGTCAGATATTCTTCCGTTTGAAACTTCAGGTCAGTGAGTCTTCTCGACTTCCGATGAGGGTACTCGGACGAATTTTTCTGAGTGGCAGGAAGGATTAAGACCCCGAATGGTTCACAAATACTCATAGTACAAGAGTGACGACGTGTTACAATAAAAAAACGTTTTATCTCGATAACTTGGATGTATCTTCTACTCTAAAAGCTGAGTGGTTTTGCTACTGCGGAATTTTCGCAATAGCGGCCCAACACTCAGGAAATACCTAGCCGGTCAATATTTAATATAATGCCCGAGCAGTTAGATAATCGTGTTCTTTTCTTCAAAAACGAATCCTTCCCAAAGTTGGAACGCAAGCCACTCTCCAAATCCAGATATGAATCTCTTAACTTATTGCAAATTTGTCTCCAAAATACTTCGAAATCAAATCTTTTGCGATTTTTTCTTTATCAATAATACTCTGCCCTCAGCAGCAATCTAGGGTGCAAATTCATCATAGCCCCCTCAAAACCTTCTTGATTTCTTCCCTCAAATCCTCCTCTTCCAATCCGAGCAACTTCGCAGCATTTTCCTTGACAGCATGTCCAGCACCATCAGCAAACACCCACTGAATAACATACTCAACATACGCACTGCCATCACCCTTGGCAACCTTCTCATCAGCAATATTTTCCAAATCCGAAGTCTTGACCGTCGTAGTCTGGAATTGGGAACCCGTCTCCTCCTCAAGAATTTTCAAGATCTCTCTCTGGGTGGCAGTGATCGAGGCAACAGTCAAATACTTGTTCGCGGTCTCTGCGGGTTTCTTCAGGATAGCAACGACGGATTTGCCGATGAATGAAAGGGTGCTAGCGGAGTAAGGTTCATTTCCCGAGTCATAGATCCTAGCAGTTTTGTTTTTGATATCGATTCCTAGTATGCCGGCACGGAAGCTCTGCTTTCAGTTAACATACGGTCTCAAAGGATTCAGCGACGGTCTCAACTTACCCAGTCGAAGAAAGAGCCTGTCGACAGGCCAGTCCAAGTGAACCAATCATGTTTTTCAGAGAGCTCAATAAGGTAGTCTATATTTTCAATCTTTGATTTCAAGATACCACCGAGTTTTGTTCCGCGGGCTTCTCGAGTGTTAGCACCGAATTCGGAGGGAATATATCGCTTGACATGCGCTGTGAGAGCAGCATCTATGATCGTCTTATCAACGCCGATGGCTACGCTCGCCAAGGTGGAAACAACGGCATCCTGGCCTTCAAGGGCTGAAGTGAGGGCATCAACGGAGGTGATATCGACTCTTTTGACGGTGACGCTGGCGGGGAATGTGGCTTTCGATTCTGGTCTTGTGATAGCTGTTACTTCGAAACTTGAATCGAGGAGAGCGGTGAGGACGGGGGCGCCAGCGTTTCCGGATGCCTGACACAAGTTTTTATTTTAGAGCTTTTGGGGTGGTGCACGAGCTTGTGAGAGAACACTTACTCCTATAATCGCAACCTTTTTAATATTAGCCATGATAATGGGCTTTGCAGCTGCTACCTTAGCTAAAAAAAATAATAAAAAAAACTTCAAGAAAAAGCAATTGTAGATTAGCACAATAGCAAGAAAGCCGAATTGTGGCAAATTATTCAGCAAATATTGCATAAGAATTACTGTCTTTATAATTCCAACTCGAAAAGGGATTTACTCAAGTCATATATATCATTTGACGGGAGCCTTGGAATCTGGGTATCCACTCATCCTTGCGCACGGGACTCGGGAGGCCCGGCACAATAGCTCTGCATTGGTAATCACAAAAGTGGCCGCATAGTTGCCTCAGACGGGGGTATATTAGGCCGCTTACACTGTGACAGTGAGAAAGTGTCCGAAAGTTGCCCCGAATTTTAAACTAAAAGGTAGTTCCTAGACACCTTATTAATTGTGCTCTTCAAATCTAAATGCCACCTTAGATTTTAGACACTAAAGCTTGCACTACAGCTTTATAGCTGTAGCTTTTGAATCAACACCCTTTTCGCGTATTTTTGCCCTGCTACCCCACTACCCCACTACCCCTTTTCCGCCACGAGGTCTTGGGGAAGAGGGGCAGAAAAGGGGCAGCCGTACCAATGCACCAATGCACCAATTTCCAGATCAGTGCGCCTTTCGCAGACAATTCCACCATTCATCGTTATTCTTGCATATTTCAATTGCGAATTTCGTGGAGATTTTGGAAATGATGTGCTGCCTTTTTGTAAGCAATTCTCCCTCGGACCGTTCAGCCCTCCACGCCGTGAACCCTCCCCCTAACTCCCCAGAAATCAATACTTCATTTTTGTGAGTTATTACTGGGGATAATTGATAGCAAATCATCGCTTATTATACTTGTTCTAGAGGATTTTTCATTCTTTTTCAAATGAGTTGTTATTAGCTATTTTCAAGTATTGGAGGGGTATTTCACAAAGCGAACTGCGCAATGGTAGGATGCGAGCTTTCACGATAATAAACGAAATTAAATTCAATATTTATCGTGTAAACATTCATTCTGTATGCGAAGAGAAGCTTGTTCGTACGCTTTGTATCCGTTGAAGCTAGACTAACACCATATTGGCAAGCTGAGGTAAAATCACAGTGGGTGGTTCTTTTGTGACAAAGCTCAAAGACTGTTGTATCAACCAAGATTGTCAGTGAATTACCTATTATATCACTAGATTCTTGGGTCTTTAGCCACAGGACCCATTTTTCTATGCGTTTAAGTTGAGTGGCGAGACGCAAGAGAATGAGTTCAACTCCGGAATCTCAAACGCAACAATCATACCTATGACAAAGTTAGATATCGAAACTACAGTGGTAGAGAAAATACCCTTACCTTTAACAGCGGCATACATTCCCAAACCACACATGGACAACGATGCCAAGAAATAGATAAGATGCCAGATGTTAATGGCGACCTGAAAAATACCCCCGCTGAAAAAGCCTCGCACCAATCGTCTTAATGGAGTGTCTTTCCTCTCCACGTATCCGGTAGCCGGATCAAAGCCTTCACCCAACTCTGGTCGGATCGAATTTCTTTGGATGTCAAAGCCCAGTGCAAAGAGTGGAGGCATTGTGTAAGTTAAGTTTAGAAGCATGGAGGCGGATATCACGCTGACAAAGCCAAAGTAGTCCGGTATGGCTGCTGCAATGATAAATGCCACTATCCACCAAACGGGAACAATACAAGCGTAGAGAATCTTGCCACGCCTAGTCGTTAACGGGGGCGCATTGAAGATATCCAAGAGAATGTTGTTGTAGAGGACTTTGATACCGATGTTGCCGTAAAGCCCCGCAGCGATGAGTGCGGCGAGCAAAGAGATCATGTTTCCAGCTGTTTGCCAGCCGTAGATGCTCACACCTTGGTAGCTCGGGTTGAAACTGTACTGGCCTTGGAAGTGATAGACGTAACATCCATAGATGAGGTAGATGGTATAGATGAAAAACTGAGCTCCCCACATAGCTTTGATGAAGTCACGAGGCCTCTTCATCTCAGCCAAGAACTCGACAAAAAGCTGAGCACCGGTATACGCTAATACGCCAGATAGCAAGCCGTTTATGGAGCCCACCAGGCCGTTTGGAGGGAGACCATTGTAATGTATTATGGGCGGGTAGTTCCCATTCTTATCGGGCTTGATGCTATCGGGGTCCACGGCGCTCCCCGCCGATCCCAATGTCGAGATTTGATAGTTTGGAGGGGAATGAGCCATAACACCCATCGTAATAAATATTACGAGCAAGTTTAGCCACACGGCAAGATTGGCGAGCCATCCATAAGCTTTTAGAGTTCGAATCTGCGTCAAGAAGAAGCCGACACAAACGAATAGCACCGGACAAACGACGTAGCAAAGCTGGAATTTGGAGACCTGCGAAATATTCTCGCCGAACTGGATAGTTACCTGGCCGAGAATTAGGAGTAGACCGAGCGCTTGGCAGACATTAGTTATATAGCGTGCAGGCGTACCCCAAGTCCGGAATCCCAGATCGCCATAGTTTCGGGCCGGGAATTCATAACTGTCAACCCCAAGGAATACTCTCCAGATTAAGTAGCCAGAGTACCCGGCCATGAAGCCGAAAACTGTGTAAAACGCAATGCCTACATTTCTGTGAGTCCATGGTCAAGCATTGAGGGTGAGACATCTTGCTTACCTGGTCCCCATCCCAGCGTGCCCATAGAGAATCCTATACCGTAAGGTCCGAGAATATCCGTAGTGATCAAATAAAAGCCTTTTCAGGGATATTAGCGCCTGTATCAATTTTCAAGTACTTGACAATAAATAGCACGGGTCGCTTTTCGTCAAAGTTTGAACTCACAGGCACCCCATGAAGCCGTCCTGAATGCACGACTTGCATTTGTCCATTCCTCATCAGAGATTTCTAGTCGGTTCTCACGGTTTGCAAAATTGCCCTCCGTAAGGTGCATTTCAGGCGTCCCTTCGTTTCCAGGGCCATTTGGGCTTTTCTTCCTAAGCACTATCTCACGCCAATCGAGTTTCGGAGCTTCACTCGTTCTTTCTTCTTCTCTTGTTCGCAGTGCGTAGTAGTGGTATTCTTCGAACATAACATCTGGGTCGTGTGGCTTGCGTCCTTGTGGTTTGATATATGTGCTCAATACCACAGGCAATTCTGGTGGCGTATCAGGCGAATCTTCGCCACTAGAGATAGGTTTCTTTTCCATATTATTCTTCGTCTGAAGGTTAGACTTTATGTAAAAGAGGTAAGAAAGGGACACTGGAAACAGAGCGATGCGTAAAACGTTGGCAAGGAAAGAATATATGCAGTCGAACGACCCTCGGGACCAGGTAGAAGTCTAGAAAGCCTTCGAAGAACAATATTGCCATGCAATCTGGGATTGAGTGCGGAAAGAACCCTGTTTAGGATATCACATATAACTACCTTCCTATTTCGTATGATCGTATCATCTCTGATCATTCTGCCCAGCCCTGGGTGAGATGATGCGGGGCTTGGCCAATCCCGCTGCGGCTATAATCATCCTACGCCCCCGCATCGCGTCCGGCGCGGCTTTATCAAGTTTTGGAAGCTGCTAGAGATAAGAAAATGATGCAAGACTCGTTGGATCTAAAGAGAGATGTCCGTATTAGTAAGAAGGAACGGGGACCGAGGCCAAAAGTTTGGAGAAGAAAGCATGGCTTTAAGTAACAGGGAGGCTGTTGAAGGCATTCTTAGATTTTTGCTTGAGGAAAGTTGGGAAGTTGGGTTCAAAATAAAGGTGCAGGTCGCGACAACAGCGCGCAAAATACTTGAAAGTCGTTAAATAATTACGAATCTAATTATGGAGAAAGGAAATGAAATGATAGGTAGGGTATATCAATTTTCGTGCCTGCGTTCATCAGAAGGTTTTATTAATAATATAGTGTTAATTCTTTGAAGTGATATAGGTACAGTCATGTTACTAACTGCTAAACGATTTAAGGTCTTACCGGTACGCACGCTGAAAATTCGCGATCTTACACTAACAATTATCAGAGAATCCCTGGAAATTAGCGAACGTGCCCCCAAAGCAAATGCGCTATCGCTGAAACTTAACGGTTTCAGCACTCAAAAGCTGCCCAGCGCTGCAACTTTAAATCTCACGGCGAGGAGAAAAGAAAGAAATATTTGCTTGGGTCCCGAATTCCAAGCTTTTGTGAACGTTCAAGAAGAAATCGATTGGGCTGCACTGATGAAATTAACCCCTTCACTCTCAAATGTGCAATAGCGCGTCCTACCGCATACATCACAACATTTCAAGGTAAAGACTTTATCTAACGTAAAATAGAATTCAAATCACGAGCGCAGGATTCTATTTGTGTTCTTATTTATTCAAGCGAAAAATTTGAATGATTAATTTAGTAGTCATTTTGTTATTTTGAAGTGCTTAGTATAATTTTACGACTTGGCTTAGTAGGCTTCAGTCGCTATAAATTAGCCAGTATATATTAAATTTCAGTAGATATTAGCTGTATTTCAGTAAGTGTTTCATAATAGGTGTTTATTAATCGGTTATTATAAAAAAGTTATTAAGTCTATAATAATTCGTGATCATAAAACAGTAGTTAAGTGTTTAACAATAAGTGCTTATTAAACACTTATTATAAAACAGCCATCCCTGTATAGAGAAAATGGCTAAGTGAGAAGAGGGTTTAGGGGAAGTCATGACACTCAATCTATAACAGCTATGAAATCTTATATATGAAAAAATTCCATTGCCCGCGAGATTTCTTTTGATCATTATTTCCATACGTCATTGTCATTTTTGAAATCCCTTTTCAATGCATCTTTCCTCGCCTCCTTTGTCATTTACAAAAGTCAACTTTTTAATCATACTTCAACGCTGACTTAGAAATTATCTTGTTCTTTGTAAATTTCGTATATCAGTAACAATTGGGACTTCTACCGGAAACTCCGCTCTTCAATATAGATTTGGATGTCAGTCTGCTTGTTGAACCAATAATTGTGTGTTTTCCACTCCTTACTCGGGTCTGCGAGTCGAATGTGAAACAGCCTCACAAGTTGAGGGACCAACTTATAAATCTCACTCAGAGAGATCTGTAGAACTTGTCAGTGCACTGAATGTTTATTTAAAAGTCTCGACAGAACATAACACTCACATTCTTGCCAATGCAAGTCCTTGACCCAGCACCAAACTGAATCATCGTCTTGTCCATTCGCGCAAGGTCGCATCCCTCAGGCGGCTCGATCCAACGCTCCGGGTTATAATTTTCGGCGTCCGGTCCGAATACCTCTTTGTCGTATTGCACAACGGCAGGATTGATTCCCACGTGGTAGCCTTCTGGAAAATAAAATCCAGAAATGATTGCTCCACCAGTCGGCACGACTCTTTGCATCGCAAAGCCGACACTTGGGTGTAGACGCATACCCTCATTGACACACCCTTTCAGATAAGGAAGCTTGATGGCTTCTGAGTAGGCAACGGGAATGGAAAGTGTACCAGCGGTCACAGCGGCGTCGATCTCGACGGTCAGCTTCTTATAGGCGGTTGGGTTTCGCATCAAGTGGTACAAGATGCTGTTGATCGCAGCAGCAGTGGTGTCGGCACCGGCAAAACTAGGGTAAGTCTTGTCAGAATGGCAAGTCTCCCTTAAACCGACATGAACTTACACTGCAGTTTGAGATTCAACTACAATGTCTCCAAGAGTGAAATTGATTTTTTCACCTCGATCGACGTTGATTTCGACCAACTTGCGAAGCATATCACGCTTGTCGTCCTTACTTTCCTCTATTTCCTTCATACGAGTTCCTACAGCTGTCTCTGTGGCGACTTGTATTTTCGTGGCAGCTCCCAAAGCTCCTCGAGCCGATGGTGAGAACAGAAATGAGGAAAAAATGTACAATTTAGCCAAGTAAGATGGCAAAACTCCTCCGACGGTGAAGGTGGGAAGTATAAACTCAAGAACCTTCATGATATTGCTGATATCTTTACGTTCTTTCATGACACCAAACATTTTGCCATAGAAAAGTTCTCCTACCACGTCAAAGGCATAACTGAAACATGAGTCAGCCTATTTCTAGTGTCCGTAACTTAGCAAGGGAAGTCCATTCAACAGTTCAGTGAGTTCACATAGGGCCACCGAGCCAACCGCAGCACCTCAAAAGTCAAATGTTATTTTCCAGGGAGAGATGAATGTAAAGAAAGAGATATAAGATCATCTCTCATGTCTCTCTTTCTAGCTATTCGAGTTCCATTTTAACACAGCGGGGATTTAGTCTTTAGAAGATTTGAGAGTGCAGAAGGCTTTAGTGAAGTTCGGAACGAGGAATGATTGAGGAGAGACTAAAGTTTGACTTACAAATTAACCCAGAGACTTAAGTCGACTACTTTCTCCTTCTCTGAGAACTCACTCATAGTCCCACAAAAGAGCTGGGTACATGAGTCTATGGACTTTTCTGATTGAAGGACGCTAGTCATCGAGTAGACATTATTGACGATGCGTCTGCGCTCAGAATGCGCCTTCTCGTCGCGCGTAGGAAAATGGCCAGGGTAGCCATTGTTTGGTGGAATCCAGGCATCATAAAAATCTGTCTGGTAAAGTGAGCGCCTTTAAGAGTTTTGGAAACTGGCAAGGACAGGCAAAATTACCTTTTGGAATACGGTCTTGGTGCTGTAGATAACCTAGACGTTACACGTGTCAGAAAAACTATTTGAAGCAGTCCTGAGGGTGCCATTCTAATACTTTAATAGCTTCAGGATCAGAACAAATAACCTCGTTTGGTGCGATGCGGACAAGAAAGCCTAACTCAACGGTAAGCCGATGATTACGTGAACATCGCACGAGCCAATGATCATTTACCGTGTTTCTTGTGCAAAGCACGCTGAGTATGCTCCATATCACCCCTCATGGTCTTCAAAACGATCCATACTCGACTGATGGATGCGAGGAAAGGCCCTGGGGTGGCTCGGAGAGGGTGAAAGAAGCGGCAATAAATAATCCAACAAGTGAGATAGATGGAGATGGTAGTCGCGGCTACCTGTATGAGAGAGATATTCTCGAATAGCATTGTCTGAAGTCTCCTATAACTGAAAAGGAGTAAGTGAAAGATTCTAATGGAATCTCGTCGGAAAAAATATAGAAGCAATAAAGTTAGTCTCTTAATCTGCGAGAGGCTGGCTACTAATAAAGCGTCAGCACCAATTCCAACAATGTGTTGGTTCCACGTAAAACCTTTCGAGGGACTGGTAGCTAATGATCGCTCGGCTATTTTTCAATTCAGGGGGAAACTCTACCCCTGGTTGGCTCGACAACAGCAATTTGTGGGGCTAGGCGTCACTGACCTCAAAGACACAGCCGCCCCAAGCGACTAAAGTTACGCAAAGGAGCAGTCAGATATAAAGAGGACTGTTTTGTTAAATAGAGGCAACATCTCGAGGATGATGAATCACGTGTCATTTCCAAAACTAGCATCGCAGCGATCCAGTATAACGTGAGCGAAACACATATTATTTACGAGCGGCTAGACCAGGGGCTTGATAAGTGTCTGGAAAAGCTGAGAATACATGAGAGTGACGAGACCACGTCAGAAAACATCACTCTCGGGAAATTGGGTTGGCCAATCTGGGGACGCGACATGGAAATTATCAGAGAAAACTTCGAACGCTTGAACGCTGCATTGTCTCTGATATGCCAGGTCTTGAAATACGCCACATCTCTCTCAAGAACGTAAGAAGTTTCACATTTTGAAAAGGGACAAATTTAACACCGTTCAGAGACCACACAGATATTCCATCCAGGCAACAAAAACAGCACACCAAAAGCATAGCTTCCTCAGGAAAAGCTGCAAGTACCAATTACTTCGACCTCAAAAAATTCAAGGATGAAGAATTCGCTCAATTCATGGCCAAAGTCCTTCAAAAAGGAGAAAGAGGCCCTACCCTAGAAGAACAAGCTGAATATGAGAACAGTCCTAGTTATGCAGCCGTAAAAAAGCATTTCCGCCATCAGATGTGGCGAAATCGGAATCCTTGGGCTACCACGTGGGAAGATGTGAAGAAAGGAGTCGAGAAGCTTGGGAGCAATAGTTATTGAGCACTTACGAATTTCCCAGGGTTGGTTTATGAAGTTGGAACCGGATTGGTGACCTTCAATAGAGATCTAGAACAAGCCGCTAGACCTGAGATGATTCAAAAGGGCGATTCCGAGAATTTTTTTAGCTGGCGAGGATGAAGAGAAAGCAAGAGAGAACGCCATCGAGGAAGAAAAGAAAAGACGAGTGGAAGAAGATAAGCGGAAAGCGGAAAAGGAGGAGAGGGAAGAATACGAACCACTCAGAGAGGGGAGAATCGCGGAACACCTGCTGTCCAAAGCTTTATCATTCGGATTAAGAATATAACCCCATGTTTATGACAAAATATATGAGACTAAAGAAATAAAAATTAAGGATGAGAGCAGCACTCTAAATACTGGTCCTGACAAGTCGAACGCTGAGAGTTTCTTCTTGAAAAGGCGCCCAAATTACAGCGTTCTGCTACCTGTGGGCTAGCGATCAATCGCTGATTTACAGGGTTTAAGTCCCTAGAAATTTAGCGACTGATACTACAAGAATGCTCCGCACGATAACAGCACAATATGTCGAGGTATATTATCCTTAAATAATTTGTTAGGGGTAGAATAATTTTATTGAAAGTATATTTTACTAATTGCGTGGAATTACGATTACTTCTGAAGCAATTCCCACAAATTGAGCAGACAGATATCTGTGCGGGGATTTCAGGCCACAGGTCGCCAAACCACAGTGGCTTCATCGCCCAACGACGGTGTGTGGGCTGCTGTTACAATGCCACCACCAACACTTCAAAGAATAAACCATAGACTAACGTATAATTTTAGTAGGATGGTAGAAATGCGCCATGTTTTATCCTTTTAGCTATTCTAGTCGCTCATTTCGCGTTTTAATTTCGTCGTTATTTAACAATTTTCAAGTCTTTCGCGCAATTAACTGAACTTGTTGCGGATACACGTAACTAAATTGATCGGTTCCCTCCTCGAAGGGGAAGGAGAAATAACCACCACAAACCCAAGATCAAGTCATTGCCTCAAACTGTTTCCCCTCGCCCGCGCCAACACCCTGCAGCCAATACTTCCGTCTCTTACAAAAAAACTCCACCTGCGGCTTCCACTCCCTCAAAGCCCCTACATCATCCAACGTCCCACTCGCCACAATCACTACCTCAGGATATTTTCTATTCGTGATAATCAAATTCGAACCGCAATTTCCACAGAAACTTCGTTCAACGGTTCCTCCTGAATCTGGACTACTGTCTGAATAGGTCTTGAGTGTCGATGTAGGGTCGTGGAGTTTAACTTGCTGATTGACTGTAAGCAAGTACAAATTTCATCGATGAATTATTAGGGGGTTCTATATACCTTGCTTTCGTAAAACTCATTTGCCATGAATGAAGATCCGGAGGATTTCTTGCAGCTTGCGCAATGGCATAGCACTCTTGAGCCGGGATGTCCTGTGATGGTGTATTTGATTGTTCCACAGAGACAGGATCCTTGGGTTTCCGCTGACGAGTCGTCATTTGCAACGACGTTTGAAAGGAGTTTTTCTGCCATTTCGTTTATTGCCGGTGCAACAGCAAAGGTTGAATGCAGACATGGTCATTTATACAATTTGAGTTTCGTTTATCTCCGATTTTCTACTGGTTGCTGAGTGGTATCACCGAAAGCCCGAAGGGATGCAGATCATGCCATTTATCATAATCCGCTCAGCTTAATATAGAAGGCGCAGAGAGAGAGGATGAAGAGAAGGTGATACTGTATAAGCGAAAGAGATACGCCAAGCCTAAAACACAATATGAGCTAGCCAAGCGGATTCTTGTAAGGTTAAATATTTACACGTTAGCACTTGTTTATTTGTGTTTGTTTAATGCAAACAAGAATACCAGGTAGCTAGCTAGGTTGCATCATATAATATAGTGCATATACCCCTATAGTTTAGCGAGTGGTCGACAATTTACAGCGTGCAGGTCCCTGCATGAGCGCGGAAAAGCGCGGGGTATTGTAAAGTCCTTACTGTTTATTATATTTCAGTGGAAATCATATACATTCACGAACAACTTATTGTAATACTTACCTAGCTGGTTCCTTCGAAAAACGGTCATTGATTCTCGGAACCTGACTCGGGAAGAGGGGGGATCCCGAGTCCGGAGCCGAACACGTTGTTCACCCCTCGCTTGTCTTCCCCACTCCCCAAAATTTCAACCAGAGCTGTAGTCGTGTACTCTGTACGCGGAATAATATTTACTGTCAAAACAAGAAACCGCTTCATATCTCTCGTTTTTCCTTTTTCAAATCATCAAGCAGTCCGTCCGAAACCAAACTTCCGCATCCCATTCCTGCGGACGTCCGCCGGTAGCACAACCCCTCTCTCGCATCGCTAAAACATTTCACATGTGAAAGTCAGAACCCCGTCTCACGTCAACTCTAAAAATTACTTTACATACGCCAGCAGCTCCCCACCACCACCACCTCCTCCTCCTCCTCCAAGCTCTCTCTCCACAACATCAACTCGCACAATCCTTCATACACAATGGCAGATACATCCCAACCAAGCACGAGCACAAAAGAGGCAGGAAGCGCAAAACTACCTCCCGAACTGCGCTACATCCAATACTCGCACGCTCTAGAAAAGAAATACCTCCCCTCGATCCGCGCGCTCATCTCGAAAGATCTCAGCGAGCCTTACAGCATCTACGTGTACCGGTACTTTCTCTACCAATGGGATGATTTATGCTTCATGGTATTTTCCCCTCTTCCCTTCCCATTCCACCCCACAATTCTAGCAAGCTGACAATATTGATTGGTTTTACCAGGCAATCGACCCAAAAACTAACGCCCTAATAGGCGTCATAATCTCGAAACTCGAACCACACACCACCCCCTCCCAAGCCTCTCCACAAACCTACCGCGGCTACATCGCCATGCTGGCCGTCTCCTCCCAATACCGAAACGCGGGTATAGCAACAACATTGGTACGGAAAGCAATTGATGCGATGGAGGAGCGGGGCGCAGATGAGGTGGTTCTGGAAACGGAAGAGAGCAATGTGCCGGCGATGAAGCTTTATGAGAGATTGGGCTTTTTGAGGAGTAAGAAGCTGCATAGGTATTATTTGAATGGGAGCTCGGCGTATAGGCTTGTGTTGCATTTAAAGAGCGTGGCGGATATGATGGGTGTTAGGGAGGATAGAGAGATGGAAATGGAGAGGCAGATGCAAGGTCAGGGCCAGGGGGGTGTGGGTGTGATGTGAGGGTTGGGAGGGATAGGATTAAAATGGCAACCAGTTAGGGGTTTGGTGGTTATAGGCGCAAGGACTCACGACTCTTTACGATTTTGGATGCATTATGAAAACGGGCATACGAAAGCATAGAAAAAGGCTGCATGAAAACATAGAATACAGGGCATTGGGGTATTCCGAACGGTCGTTGAAAAAGGAGCATGGTTCTCGAGGCTGCATCTGGGATGTACTAGGAATTCAAATCCACGCAGTGATCCCATTACTTGAAAGTAAAGAGGTGTTGAAATTCAGGGACTAGAAAACGTCCTGAAAAATCAAAAAGCCAGCGAGTGGACTGATACAGAGATCCTCTCATAAATTTCTCCTTTCAGTCAAGTGACTAGACTCAAATCATATCAGGAATAGCAAGTCAAATCATGACGCCTGTGTTACTAGCAACAAATACATGCGTGTAAATGGGTATCAAGAAAGTAAGTATGGCGCCCAGAAAGCAGTAAAGCAAGTCAGATCATTCCCATTCCAAAGGTTTCGAGTCCCCTTCATCCTTCTTTTTGTTGTTGAAGAATCCTTCAACCTTGGCATTCTTATTCTTCGATTGCAGAGTCCCAGGCTTCAAGAGATCTTTAGAATTGTAAAGAGATGCTTGGATGTTGTATTCATTGGAAGATTTGAGTTCTAGGTAAGTATACGCGTCTGTATCTTGTCAGCTATTTTCGCAGCTAAATATATGGCAGGAGACAAACCGCATTTGTAGTATATCGGCTTCTCCCGAGCGTCAAAGAGACCGAGATTCTTGAGTTTCTTCAAAACTCGAATAACATCTTCAAGGTCGGAGAAATCTTTGGTGTAGATGCAAATGAGGCGGTGATGACGATCATTTCCATCATCTGGTGCAACCTTAGCTGCAATTCCGAGTTCGTTATTGGCAGTTGCTCGTGCTACAACTGCCCAAACTGGGTCGACTTCGTCAGGGGGGCAAAAAAGCATCCACTGCGTCCAGGTTTAGCCGAGAAGCATTTCGAGCAACGAACAGGTCTTACTTTTCCAGAAGTACAATGCAACGAAACAGCGGTATCCAGGATTTGCTCGACAATCGCGTCCCTCTCCTTATTTATTGCCTTGGTGACGGTACTCTTTGCAGCTTTTACCTTCTTCTTCTCGATGTCGTTCCGTACTATTCTCAATTCTTCCAAAAAGCTATTCCCCAGGACAACAAACCTAGCCCAATCACTTTCTGCTTCTGGAGGCCCCTCACCCTTGCCGCTTTCTTCTTGTTTAGCTGAAGACGCTTTGTGATAAGGGTTGGCGATCCATATCCATGAAAGTGTTGATGAAAGCCGCGTGGTAGATGGCGGAAGCCGTTCAAGAAACTCATTTACAGTCTCTTTCAGTTGGCGAGCAGAAGGAACACCTGCATACGGATTGTAGAGCGATGCTGTCTTGCTCTTTTTCGTATTTGACATCTCAGCATTCGCTAGCTCTGTAATGGACGGGACTTTGTTATTCCACCATTCTCGGGCATTGAAATTGTTTGCTCGTTCCTCCAGCTCTTCTTTGACAACCTCATCACCTGATATGGATCAGCCTTGTCACATCGAAGCTTGAAATGATGAATTGAACCGTAAAAGTCAGATTCCTCTGATAGATATCCCATATCCTCTTGTTTGATCTGTCTTCCTCCCTTAGTTACCGCCATGATGCTTCAATGTGATGAAATTATGCGCAAAACTTGGTTTCGCGCGTCTTGTGAATAGAGGATCCGCCAACTCCAGGCTCGCACTAGACAAGAGCTCAAAGAGGAGCCTCACGACGAAAACAAAACGCGAAATCGCATCGATCTTCCACTCGGCAGACTTGACGAATGTCAGATCGATTTTAAAGGAAGAAAAATGATAATGTAGAAGAAAAGATTGATCGATGAAGAAGTTGGCGGTGATGAGGAAGTCATGCTACGCTCGGACCTCTTCCAGCAGCTTCCCGAGCACCCTCAAAAACCTGTCATATTCACCATTACTTTGTTCTTCTTCCAGCTGCATCAACTCCAAGGTGCCAAACCCAACCAAATACTGATTGGCGCCATGCTAGCGCGTGAATCATCATGGAAGAGCCAATCCAGGAACCGGGGCCGAGACTTCCGGGAAAATGGACCCCAAACATCGATGGTGTAACATTTTGCGTCCTGGATACGCCACCTAGTTGCGTCGAATTCGTACCTTACGACGCGTTTACAGGCGATCTCCAGCGAGATCCAAAGAACCATTTCTTTATTGTTGGAACGTATGACCTGCAAAAAGAGCAGGATTCAGATGAAACATCCATTCAGGATGTGGAGGGGACGAAAGCTCTAAAATCTCAATCGAGATTTGGAAGTTTGAACCTATTCAAAATCTATGACAACAACCAATTGTGAGCCTCAGACATTATCGTACTGTCGAAATCTCAATCCTGAGGTCGGTTGTGTCTGAATCTGACAATGCACTTAGGACACTCTTAGAGAAATTATCGCATCCTTCAGCAATTCTTGATCTGCATTTCTTGTCCGGCGAGCCAATCTTTGCGGTCGCGTCAAGCACCGGTACTATCTCAATTTACGAGTTCGTCTCAGGAAAGACACGGATTAATAATGAGGAAATTGTCAGCTATAAAATGAGATTGCTGAGCTCCTGTCAACTTTTTCCTCCGGAAATCCTTGTCCTTTCCTTCACCTGGTACCCGGATTGCAAACGACCAATGCTACCTGTTTTGGCCGTTACAGCTTCATCTGGAGGTCTTTACTTAGTGCGCTTCGAAGACTGGACCTTTTTCAAGTACACCGTTATGAATGACAGCGCTCCAATATACCAACACCTCGACCAAGCATGGTGTTGTGCCATTTCCTCATTACCACCTGGAATCGACTCTATTCAAGGGATATTCTCCGGCGGCGATGATAGTAAACTTCACGTGTCAACTCTTGACTTACGAAAATACATCTCTGAAGAAGCAGAAACCAGCTCAATAGCAGATGTTGTGGTTCCCAGGACAGTCAAGGGTCACGATGCAGGAGTCACAGCTATATTATTCTTCCCATTCGGACCTTTTGACAAAAATGATTCGGAAACTACCATGACATTCTTGACAGGCAGCTACGACGACTGCGCCAGGGTATGGTCATATCAACCGAATAAACTACGGGCCCCAAAAGAAGTCGCAAAACTATCTCTCGGAGGCGGAGGCTGGCGACTTAAATTCCTTCAGGAATACAAGATTGAAAATAAACCGTGGACCGGAATCAAATACCGAGTCCTAGCATCATGCATGTTCGCGGGAGCGAAGATTTTAGAGGTCGAAGGAGGTCTATATGATGACCAGAATCCAACGACACAACCGTGGACGATAAAAATCGTAGCGAGCATGAATGTTCACCAGAGCATGTGCTACGCTTGTGATGTCCAGCCTTCAAAGGGGGAGAAAAGAAAAGCAGAGGGTCAAGCTCATATTGGATGGAATGATAAACAGCTTTGCGTGAGCACGAGTTTCTACGATCGGTTGGTGTATCTCTGGATGTATGATCCGCTATTGCCAGAATCCGACGAGCCAGTCG
Source organism: Cudoniella acicularis (assembly GCA_013054445.1). Lineage (NCBI taxonomy): Eukaryota > Fungi > Ascomycota > Leotiomycetes > Helotiales > Helotiaceae > Cudoniella > Cudoniella acicularis. Next base: position 30,891 of record JAAMPI010000575.1, read on the forward strand.
ACCACCCGGTTGAAGAAATAGACGACGTTGACGTTGACGCAAAGACTAGGCTTGTCAAAGCTTTTGATGTGGTGGATATTAAAGAGGATCCCTCTGAGAGACCCCGTTAGTGGAAAAGTATGCTTTTGGGTTCCACTCTGCGGAGCCTCAGTCTTGGAATTGATATCAGAAGTAAGCTTTCCTAGAGATCGTGCTGCTTCGGCGCGAAAATTAGTCGAGCGTAAACAGAAAATACAATATTCTAAACTCTTTTCGGAATAAAAATACAGTCAATATTGATCCTCTCTTCGTAATTATTCCACCCAACTAAGAAGTTCCTTTGATAATAAGGCACCCACCTATACGTCTCGCTTCTCGCTGAGTCGTTGGCATTAAAATTGATATTAAATCCGCAAAACATCTTATAATTAGAATAAATATCAAAGGCCCTTTTCCCCACGGGGGCTAAAAGAGGGGTGGTTGGTATATCTCCCTCAATCATTAGTGAGGACGAAAAGATTGATAGGAATTCTCGGAAACGTTTTGAGGGAGAATATGGCATTGTTGAAGCAGGTGGATGAGTATAGTCAGGAGGAGATGTGCAGAAATTTCTTTTATATAACAAAAAATTACAGCGTAAATCTAGGGGGGAGGGAAGGCGGTTCCAAGTGCAATATCCATACGAATTTCTCTTTGCTGCTGTCATTCTCCCTTCTTTTTGTTTACATGCCAACCAACTGAAAGAATTCCTTTTCAATTTCAACCAACCGTGCGACATAAAGCAACACCTTCATTTTCCACACAGTATTTGGGCAACCAACCATCCGCCGTCCGACGGGTC
>JAAMPI010000576.1:0-31702 GCA_013054445.1 Cudoniella acicularis
CTGATCCCTAGATCCCCTGCCCTATATATTCTATATGTTCTATATATTCTTAGAGGTGCCTATACTCCGCTAGGGACCCTACCGTATACTAAAAGACTGTTATAAAGAGACGATTTTAGCTGTTTTAAGGGTTACTACTTCTTAGCGTGTTAATAGAATAATAGGTGAAGTATATAGACTAAAGGTCGTGCTTATATAAGAGACGAGGTTATTATTATCGTGTTTAGGAGGCGTGTTACTCTCTCTATTATTAATAACTATATTAGTGTTTATTTTTCACGTGACTAGTAAGTCTTCTAGTAGTGCTCTAGTACCCTTCCGTACCTTCGTCGACTTTGTTTAATAATTCTAGAGGGTTATAGTAATTCGGTGTCGTGTCGCGACGTCTATACGTCCCCCCTCTATAGGTCGCTGACGACGATAACTCTATAACGAATAGAGCTATCGATGTCGCGATTATAGGGGAGGGACGGCGAAGGATCGTAGAGTCGTATATACTAGGTTTTAAGGCTTCGTTTCTAAAAAGTATATCCTTCGAAATTCTATATTCGACTATTAAACTATTATCTATTTGTTTTATTTAAAATAAAAAGTATTTAAGTTAATATATAAATATTTAAATACTAAAGTAAGGCGTTATAAGATAGTCTCTATATAATAAGAGAATTAGAAGATATTATTATAGCTTTATAAAAATACTAGGGCCTTAACGTTACGTAAGACGTATTTATAAGAAGATATTATATTACGAAGAGACTAAGCTAAGAAGAGAAGGAGAGGTTATCTCGGAGAGGGAAGCTCTATTTAACTATATAAATAGCGCCAGTAAGCGAAGTCCCCCGAGTAGTGAGTTGTTATAGAGCACTTAGGCAGACGTAAAGTAAACAGTGCTCTATTACTTAGAATAATTGACGAAGAAGGGAAGAAGGGGAAGGGAGAAGCTACTACGTATTTAACCTCTGCCCGAAACCTCGCTTAGGCCTAGCGCCGTCACGTGTAGTGCAGGTCACGTGAACCAACTCCGTGACATAAGTCACTCGGTCAGTTGTTAAGTCATTGAATCGACTAGCGATAAGTCTCCCTAGTCACAAGACCGTGCGGTAAACCAGGTCTATAATACTCTTACTTTCCTATTAAAGAATTAAAAAGTATATTAGTGTTATTAAAGGGGATTTAAATCTAGTCGAGGTATAGTACTTTCTGCCCTGTAATAGCCATGCCTCTTGCTCACCGGTGTAGTTTATTCTATAACTCATCAAGACGTATCAAGCTGGCAGCTTTCCTATCGAGCGGCTGTACAAGACGTACCCGGTAGCGAATCTCTAAGATACGATTCATGATATGCATGCGGGAAAGGTAAGACGCCCACTATACTACAGTTTTTACAGGACGAAGCACTGATAAGATATAGGTCATCAAGCCTGTCATATCTTAGGCGTAGCCATTCCTTGTACCTTGATTAGAGTTCGTGATATTAGGGATGAGCATTCCAATTCCCGGCTACAGTTCAACGGTTGATACATTTCAGTGGCGAATAGATCCGCTTTTAAGGTAGACAGGGAGCAGAGGTTGTTTTGCCAAGCGATATTCAAGCTTATGAGGCGACTATGTGAGGTGCCAGCCTTCCGAATAGTGTTTTTGACAATGTATGAAAGAGTCCCGCTCAAACCGAGAAGCATTCTTAGCTACTGCCCTCTCCCGCTTGCGGCTCTGTGCGACCTGGCGGAGGTCGAACCCAGGAGGTTGTCTGGCTGTTGTGGTTCACATAGTATATACGGCCTTCAGCGATCGTCTTGCCACCCAGCCTGGAGGCAAGGGGCTCGTAGTGTGGACCAGAGGCGGGCGAACCCAAGTGGTTGTTCGAGTGTTATGATCCACATAATATATCTGACCTGCAAGTGTTCTCGCTTCCCAGCCGGGAGGCAATCCACCATACGCTTCCGATTCGCTGTCATTTCGATTGCTTGCTGTTGACTTAGTCTCATGGAGAGATGAGACGAGTTCCGTTGTCGACGATGATGACGATGCCAGACCCAGGCCTTCTACTTTCGGTTCTACCGCCTCTATTGGGCCGTGGTATATTTCTACGTATTCGGATTTAAGAACGCCCCCACTCGCCTGGAGTGCTCGCTGGGGCATTTTTTCCGCCTCGTCCAGCTTGCCTTAGGTTTTGTAGAGGTTACACAATTTCTTAACCACGGGAGGTACGGGCGCGTGATTTGGACCCAAGGCCTTTTCGAATGCTTGCAGCGCCAGCTGGTACGTCTTTTCCACTTGTTCCAACTTGCCTTGGGACCCGTAGGAGGCGCCTAGGTTGTTCACGGCCATGAGTCTTAAACTGTGGTTTGGGCTCAATGCTTTCTCACATCCTTGCAGTGCAAGTTAACACATCTCCACAGCTTCATCATAACGGCTTTCGCTGTGGAGCATGGCTGCAAGGTTAATCATCGCCAAGATTGTGTGCGGATGTTGTTCGCCATGGATGCGCTTCTTATTTTCCAAGACGTTCCTCATCATTATTTTTGCCTCTTCTAGTTTATCTCGAGCTCGAAGCATCATAGCTAAGTTGCTCATTGCGGAAATTATGTCTGTATGTTCCTCTCCAAGGATGCTCTTCCTCTTTTCCAGTACTCTCTTGCCCAGTTCCGTAGCTTCCTCCTTCTTGCCTTGCTTTTCGAGCGTGGATGCGAGATTATTCATCGCGGAGATAGTGTCGGGATGTTCTGCACCCAGAACATTCTCACGAGTCGTCATCACTTGTAATTGAAACTTTTCGGCGTCCTCCAAGAGACCTTGATGCCAATATGTCGACGCCAAGTTGACCATGTCGCTCAGCGTGGAAGGATGTTCCAGCCCCAGCACTTTTTTCCTCGTCTCTGTCACTTCCTTAAACAATGCTTCGGCCTCCTTCTACCGGCCTTGGCTCTTAGACTTCGATGCAAGGTCGGTCATGCTGCTCAGCGCCGAGAGCTGTTTCGCTAGCGCTCTCGCTTCTAGTATGGAGTCCTCTGTTATGTTGTCCTGATTTCGCCTCGAAGTAGTCTCAGGATCGCGCTTCCAGGCTTCTTCGGGTATCATTTTAGCGACAGAAGAAAGTAATATCATATTGTTCGCTTTTTCTGCCGCTGTTGGCGACAACGCGTCACGGAATTTGAGAAGGTCTCTGCAATGCCCCTCGGCCCTTTGAAAGTCATGTTCTATAAATGCCCAATTTGCTAGTGCTCGGTGACATCGTATCTGTTCTTGGGCATCGAAACTCTGTAGGGCTCGCTCCAAATCCGCTTCCTTCTGAGCCCTTCGTCGGGCACGTTGCCTCTAGTCGTGACCACGGTTCACTTGAAGCTCCTCAAGGAGCTCTGGGTAGCCAGTCTCGAAGCTCAATCGTGGAATAACAGGACGGGTGGGAAGTTCAGCCAAGGGTGTGAAATCGTCGTCTTGCCGGAGAAGAATGCTGTGTTCCATGAAGGTGCTGAGTTCGAGATTGTCATTGAGCTTTATCACATTTATGATAGCTTTCCGCGCTTGCCGGCTTGCCTGTTGTCTTTCATCGTCTGAAAGATTAGGTAACGACGAATATGCTGCTAGTCGGGTATAACATTCTGCTTGATAAGAAAGACCCTCTGGGCCCTTCTCATCAGTCACGTCAAGTTGCAGAGCACTGTCGAGGTTGTCACGGAATATCTCCTTCGCCGCTTGCAGATCACCACGGGCCTTGAGTTGTTGTCCCTTGCCCCAGAGAAGGTTTCGTCGTTTCCGTTCATCAACAACAGAAAGTGGTCCGTGAACAGCCCGTGCTCGCTCTGCTACAGCAAGGGATCTATTTACTATTTTGATCCAGCTCTTAAAGGGCTTACTGACTGAGTAATAACTCGAGATGATATGGAAGAGACCAAGGGCTATACCGAGCAATTGACCTGGAAGTGCAGGAGGATTATACTTCTGTTCGTGCATCTCATAAACCTTCAGAATTCTCTCGATAGAGGAATTGACGAGTAACTGGTCTGTCTTTGAAAGAATAACTGGTATTAGAGCGAAAGAAGCAAGAAATCCGGCAAGCTCATGAGGCCAGCAACGATCCAAGAGTGGGAGAGACAGTGCCGCAAGATCCAGAGCTTTGATCAAATTGTAAAATTCTTTTTGGACAATGCCCTTGACGTGGCCAAAGTGTGCCGTAAGTAAGCCAGAGAACCAGGACCTCAGTAATCCGTGATAGACCACGAAAGCTCGCTCGAAACTTTCTGTACTAAGAGGTGGTGGGATGTATTGCAACGCGCGCGCAACTTCCGTCCCGATGGCCTCTTCTAATTGCGTGAAACTCTGTTGATGGAGGTCTAGTTCGGTCCGCCTTCGCTGCAGAAATATTTGACGCAGAGGGTTCACTCGATAGTATGTTTCTGTCTCCAAGATCCACCAACCTAGGTCAACCATCACTTGCTGCACTTCCCTAGATACGGTATAGCACGCATGTCCCATTGTAGGGTCAAGTTTCGGCCTCCTTAGCTTTTCGCGTAGCTCTTTCACTTCGAACAAGTCAACATTATCTGCTGCTGAAAGATCCTGGATATTAAAATCCGTAGCAGCCAATATAATGTAGGTGTCAAACATCCTAGGTTCCCTTGGCATCCTCTTCCATAACTGCGACGTGAAGAGTATGACCTTCTGGATGCTATGGTTTGCATTGTACATGAGCTTTCCCAAATTTGTGAAGAGCGAAGGGGGAAACTCCATTCTAATGAGCTCCCTGGAATCAGCGAAGAGGCTTCCGTTTAACAATAGTCTGAATAGATTCTCTGGGGGCTTTTTCATCTTTGCTAGGAAGGGGAGGACGACTTCAAGGGCTCCAGGATTACAGTCTAGGAGCTGGACGAGATGTTGTATGAAAGCCAGGTCGTCCATCGAGGGCTGTTCCGATCCATTGGAGGTCAAGATCTTGACAGCAATCTCGATGGATGCGAAAAGCGGAAGGCCACTGAGTTCATAGGTCCTAAACTCGATTCCAGGCAGCCATTTTTTAGGCAGATCTTTGCGTCGTGTTGATATAATGACGATGCTCTCCCCAAAATCTCTAACAAGCTCTTTTACGAAGTACTTTAGAGGTCCGTATGCATCATGTGGAAAGACGGGTAGACCAGAACACTATTCCTGAGATGTTTTTCCATAAAAGGCTGCTTCGACATGATCGAACGTTATAAGATGCTTACTCTTTCGAATCATAGCGAGAGTTTTCTCTAGCAAAGGCACTTCAGGCTCGATATCCTTTGGATAGGTTGGTGACATGCGACCAATGTCTTCAACCAGCTTTGCCAGAATGCACTCAATAGTCTGAAGATTGGTCAGAGCATCGTCAGCATCGAAATCGATATAAGAGCTGCCGAGGATGAAATTTGTCGTCTCCCACCAGTCTGCTAAATACAACAACAAGGATGTCTTCCCGGCCCCAGCGGGCCCATAAAGCATCAAAGTTCGAGAGCCGTTGCTACTGCATAAAATATTCCTCTCGATGCTTAAAATGTTCATATTCCTTGGGGCGAAGCCTATCAATGAGGGAGTACCATTTCTCCAACGCCAACTTCTTTCTGGAGGCGAGGCACTCGCGCCGGTATGCCGAAAAGGCATAAAGCAGTCATCAAGGTCAGCTTCTAGCATCTCATGACGCGGTGCTTGCTTGGCTTTCGTAAGTTTCATAGAAATATCCAAACCCGAATAATATAACACTGGAACAAGGAAGTCGTCGAGTTGAACGGTTTTCCTGAATCTAGAAGCCCGAACCTGGTCGTTGGCAAGTGCTCGGCGGCAAGCCTGTACATCTATGGAAAATGGCATATTATCGAACAAGGTCGCACGGAAGAGGGAGGAGACCAAAAGAGGAGCTGCGCTTTCGACGAGCGTATAAGACATGCCTAGCACTCGAGGCACCCCATGCTGAACGAAGGTTCTAGCGAGGTTCGAGTAAGCCGCACCACCGTGTACAGAGTAACATGCATTGAGAGTTACCGCGCATGCTTTGTGGGCTACGAGCACCTGGGCAACCTGCGATGCTTCAATATAGTTCAAACCGTGGCTTGTCGGCAACTCTGGGGCGAACCCAAGGAAAGGCCGACATCTTTGGAGAGTCAGCATTGTACATGAATTGAGAATTAAATTTGGGAGAATACTCTGTATTTTTGCCCCGAAGCGTCCCATGAAGATCGAAATGGATAATGTCGTAAAAGCCTTCTGGCATCCACTCGAGGTGTTCTTGAAATGCCTGGAAGGTTCCAGGGCGACTCAAATAGACATTTACAAATGAATGCCTCCCCACTGCATCAACGATGGGTATCGCCACGTTGTGATATGCTATGTCGCTTCCAAGTCCGGAATGTTCACTGTTATGCTTCCTTGTCACCACGCAAAGGATGTTGAAGTTCGTCTTCTCCGCAGGAAGAGGAACCGTTTCAGGAGAACTGCTTGGAACCTTTCGACGAACGACCCACTGTGCCCCAATTCTTCCAGGGTGTATGTCCTTCCAGGAATTCCCAAGGAATTTGATGGAATTGGGAAGCGGAGGAACCACTGTCGATGATGTCGACCCACAGAATTGACTCAGTTCCACCTCCCTCATCGTACCTGGCAAGTTCGAGGTCCTCAAATATTTGAGCATGACTCTTTGCGATGCGAGTTCTGATGTCCTCTGCTGATGAGATAACGTAAGGATCATTGACTGTGTACTTTTCAAAGTACCATGACAAATCCTTCCAGCATTCACTTAGAGGTACACCCAGCGACTTGATTGACTCTGTTCCGTTGAATACCAGTTTGACTTGGAGAACATCGCTGGACAACGTCGCCTCCGCAGTCTGCTCGATGATTTCGAGCGTTGACGTGAAATGTGCGGACATCGCGGTGACTACCCAAGGCCGAAGGGAGGTGGTCAGATTGTTAGTTGTCGTTTAGCTGTTGTTCCATTCAGGTCTTGCAGAGACCGAGCATCGGAAAAGGTACTCTCACTATCCAACGGGAGCACATTGAGAAGTAAGAACCATTACAGCTTTTATATCGCGGCTGTGTCTCTCACTGCTGCAGCACAGACGGAGAGAGCCGGATGTTACATAATGATCAACTTGCTTTTGTTGCTATCAGGATGTGAAGGCTTAGAACAGAGAGCCTCGCTCCATCCTCGAGTAATTCGCAATCCCGAGACCCGATAAAACGCAATGCCAAAGATCCAAGAACGTGAGAAGTATTTCGTTCTTTCTGGGGCCCGCTTCCTCCCAGCCAGCGAAGCCGAGCGCCTCCCGGGCCGAATCGTCCGCCGCGTCGATGAGCCCATTAACGGCGGATACGCACCTGAAGACCCACGCTCCTACTATGTCGATGGCCATGCGATTGTTCACCTAGATAAGGCAGACGGATCACTTGCGAACTCCGATTTGCAGGAACTCCATGCTAGCATCAGCAATGCCTTTACCATACACTCGAAATCCACCGATCACTTCACTTCGCGACTCCACGGTCCCATCACCATCGTGACGATCCGCCAACAGCAGCGCGTCTTCGACAGGCTTTCAAAGGAAAATGCAGATGTACAAGATATGGTGATGGCCATGCTAAAAGAAAAGAGCCGGCTATACATGATTGTCGGGTATATCAAGTTCGGCGGCGCGGCTAAGGTGTCGCCGAAAGCTCACGCAGCTCAGATTTGGGGTTAGGTGCAACTTTATCTATTGACGACTTCTACTATGATCTGGATTATAAAATATTAATTTGCAAGAAACACGAAAAAGCCATAAAAGGGCTAGACAGACACTTGAAAGATGCTTATGGATTAAGAAAAAGAAAGGAGAGATAACCGCTTCTTGATTACTATGCTAAGTTTGCATTAGCAAGACCTAAAGATGTTATAACGAACCTGGTCAGATAAGTCTGTGTTTTCAGGGCATTTTAGCGACCCGCACACACTAAATAATTATAGCACCAACAACCCCACCACTCGACTTTAACCACGACCCTGGCTTCGAAATACCAACTAAACACAAGGAGGCGATACGCTAGCTCTATAGCTTTATAAAGATGTTAATTGAGGAGATGATAGAGCGATATTCGTTGAGTAAATCGACGATCCGTTATATTTTAGGCTACCCTGTCCTAGAGCGCAAACGACTAGTATAAACTCAGCGACCTAAAGAACTTAGGGATATATAAGTAGATAATATTATAGAATATCTCTTGAGTAGCTAGGGTGCCTAAGTCCTTAGTTAAGTATAATTATATAACAAACTAATAAATCTAATCAGTTAAATTTATATTTTTAGAGTATATTTTAGGTAGTTTTTAGGCTTCCTAACCCTGTCTTTAGGCTCCTAAAAATCAAAGCTATCGCGATCACTTAAAAGTTATAAAAGAACTAAGAATAATTATAATATAGAATCTAGCAATCGTAAGTTATAAAAGGTAATAATACTTCCTATTCACTAACTTTTAAAAGTTTACAATTTTTACTAGGAAAATGCCCTAGAAACCCAGACTTATCTGGCCAGGCTCGTAACTCTACTAATAAATAGACCCCTACTCAAGGCGCTTAGAGATCCTATTCTTGCTTGTCTATGTAATAGCTGCACTCACACATCTACTAGTCGCAAAGCGATCTGTGGACACTATAATAAAAAGCATAATTAGCGTTCTAGTGCGGAGGCCCTAGTGTTACGAACATGTGCGCCATGCTCTTAGGAGTAAAGGACGCCTGGGAACTTAGGCTCAGGAGCGGGCGTCTCGTAAGAGAAAGCAACGCGTGTCACAGACCTGGTTTGACGCGTCCCCTGACGCGTCCCCTTGTCACGTGTCCTGGTCCGTGCTAGACTCACCTCCTGTATATAAGGCCCCTTCGGGGCCACCTCTCTTCTTCTCTCCTTAGCTTAGTTTCTTCGTGAATATAGCACTTCTTGCAAATACGTCCCTACGTGACGTCAGGGCCTTCGTGCCTTTACAGAGCTGTAACAACGCGTAGGAGACCCCAGGTCTATGATTAGTCATCACGCTGTTAGTAGTGCAACTATAATAGAATATTACTGGCCAGATCTTAGTGTGCTAGGATCCGGGTCACGTGATGGACCGAAGGGATCCTAGAGGGATCCATGGGATCCATAGGGATCCAGGAATATGAAGGTTCTATATGAACCGTGGTCGTTCCCACTTAGATAGGAGCTTCGTGCTCAACAATAATAGTCATTTGTACTTCTTACAATATACTTAGTTATGATTGCAAACTTTGTTTACAATACCCTGTGCCTAGCACCTAAGATCTTCTCTCAAACCCCATCGTTCACAAGGTTACCGCTTCCACCAGAAGAGTTAACTTCGGATCGTAACAAATATGCGCTGTATCTTAAATTGAGGTTGAACTACGATTGCCCTTATGTCTATACAATAGTAATAACATATCCTGTGTTGTTATTCCGACGCTCTTCATATTCCAGCCATTCCTCGTTTCTAATATGCTCCAGCTCAGAGATGAAAAAGTCTGAACATGGGACAATCAAAGTTCCATACCTCCTAAACTGGCCTTTCCTTGCCAAAGTCGGCTGCAAAAGAAGACATAACAGAAAGGCCAGCCCAGTTCCTCTCCTCCGTCTGCGGATCGGTAGGCAATGAAGCTTTTGGCAAGGCTCGCCAACGTCCCGAATCCAGTTTGACTTCTGCCACCATCCATTAATTAAGAGCTCTTTTTCGTCGCCATCACGTTTCCAAGGCCTCTTATTATCCCGAACACCAACCGTCATTATATGCCCTAAGACTTTTAATGCAGCTCCTTTGACTTGGCCTGTTGTGTCTGAGCCCACAAGCTCCACTGTAACGTCCAATATCTCGAACGGCGCTTTGGTCCTAGGCTCATCGTCTGAATTCATCCTCACCATGCCGTCAACTGCCGCCCATGACCATGAAGGTGCCCTGTATCTAGTCGGGCGTTTCGAGGGCTCTCCGCTAAATTGCTTCTCATCTTTGACTTCCCAAAGTAAACTATTTTTAAGGCACGGTTCCCAAATTCCAGCGAGATAGTGAAAGCTTGGGAAGCGTTTTTGTATTAGCGTTGCTATCCCCGACAACGCAACCAATTTATCCTCCTCCCTCGTGAGATTGCAACGCGAGAAAGCCATAACAATCTGGTCCCAGAACTGCATGGTCGCGCGGGAGCCGATCCACAAATTCTGCTCAAAATTCTCGAGAGCGTGATTCAAAGTCTCGAACTCCGTAATCCCACCCTTCAGTTTTGTAATATGGAGTGGTAGGCTTCTCGGGTAGGTCTCACAAGCTTGGTGATGGCGACATTCCCAGTACAACTGCCGGGATCCAAAATGCAAGGTTCTTCGTGCCAGGACCCTTTCTTGAATAACCCAGCCACGCTCTAGTAATGGGCCCTCAAGAAGCTTGTGGCCGCGGTAGTCTTCGAGTCTTCGAGGGCATAGGTGCCAGATGTCATTTCGGTCGTCATCCCAAGAAGACTCCACAAAACAAGGCATCGTCAAAGATGGCGATCTCTCCAAGTTCAGGCCACCATTACCGTTTGCAGAACTTGTTGCGGCAATGTTACATTGGGAATTTTGATACACCCGACCCATAACACTTGATTCTCTTCTCCAGTCATCGACGGAATTTTGCAGTATACACAGCGAGTCAATCCAGATGTATCTCAACCCGAGGAAATTAGTCATTGCAATGGCATCGTGAAAGGTTTGAGGCAATATTTTGACTGCAATGCCAGCCTCTAATTGAGCTTGGTTATCCGCAGTCAGCCTGAGAAATTGGAGGGTCCCCCAGCAATGGCTCAGAGTGCAGTAAGGCGTATGTAAGGCAATTTTATCTTTCTTGGTGTGTACTAAGCGCACAGTACGATTATAGGGCTTCTCTATTTCCAAAAGACGTGTTGGGAGCCACCTGGACATATTTTGAGAGCATTTATAATGAGTTGCAATACATTCCGTGAGCCAGCCCTTTGCAATATTCAGGGGCCATTTTGGGTCAGCGCGCTGGGCAAGGGAATCCTGCACAGTGAACTGGTCCACATCTAGAATGAGATCAATATAAGGAAAATGCAAGGGGATACATGATATCTTACATTGCTTTGGCAAAAGGAGAAAGGAAGATTTCATGCCTTCTTCGAGGTCACCGCCTGGCTTTTTGAGTATTACCACGTCCAGAGATCTCCCCTGTGAGGTAGCAGTCACGTGCGAGTCGAAGCGCCCTATGCGCCGCAAGTCCCATAAGTCCCAGCTTTGAACATGAGCTATGGTGCAATGAATAGTAAGACTTGAAGGTAATATTTTTGAGGTCGCTCCTAAAGGGCTCATTCCGGCTTGAATATCCTCAACCAGCTCTCTCCTCTCTGCCCCCAGTGGTAGTTTGCGGGGTGAATCGTGAGGCTGCCGGTCGGAGTGCGACAATGCCTGAAGAATTTCGCTGCACAGCCAACACTCTTTGAGTGTAGCGAGATGAAGCTCCATGATGGTACGAGAGGTCTGGTAAGTCCAGGATGGCAACCATGAACGTCCTGTGCCCCGTTGTCTTTCCCAGGCGTTAGGTTCTCGGCTCGTGAACAACTGTTGACAGGTCTCACAAAGCATCATGAGCGTTTTTCCATAGATGGATATCGGTAATTAGAGATTCGAATTACACTAAAGACGAAAAATAAGAAAGCGGGCTTTTGCTTTGTGAGATGGGGGAAGAGAGAGATGCCAGCGCATGAGCAGGGGTTGCGCATCCCAGCTAACCACAATACTTTTAGACCCCGCGAGCCTTTCGGGGGTTTGCGCCGCAACACGAAGACGCGCCAGCCCTATTGTTTATAACCGATTTCCCGTGCCAATGCCCACCCCACACCAAATCCCGCTTTTTTAAATTTACCCTCAACACTAAAATATAGCTAGAGTCGACAAATCAGCTCGGATTAACGCCGCGATTACTATAATCAAAAGCGGAGAATATATAAATTATTCTAATACTATAATTGTCACAGACCTGGTTTGACGCGTCCCCCTTACCTGACACGTCTGCCTTGCCTGCGACGCGTCCCCCTTATCACGTGTCCCCGCTTAGCGGAACTCACCTCCTGTATATAAGGCCCCTTCAGGGCCACCTCTCTTCTTCTCTCCTTAGCTTAGTGTCACGACCCAGGGTCAGGTGACTAGGTCACCTGACGGAGTCCTAGATCTGGGGAGTCGCTTACTCACCAGGACTCCAAGACTCCTGGACTCCACATGATCAACCATCTATATAACCATATAGTTTTTCTATGTTTGAGTTCGTGCTTAACTCATATTCCAATATCATCACTTGATTAGGATAACGCTCTACCAGAAACGTGCTTGACGCTTCCAAGGCTAAGTAAACCCAATGCACGTGACATCGAGATCTCACGTGATAACAGAACGTTACATAAGCGGGTGTATCCTCAGGTGGCGGTTGGCTGTAGTATTGGTGTGCACGTTCTCCAATCCAGTGAGGTACTGAGTGTTCATGATGTGGAAGCATTTCAGCTGATGGTTCCGGGTCTGGATGATAGTAAATATTCCGAGATTCACTAACGAGGCCATCGCGAATCAATGCGCAAAGTTCACAACCCTTCTCCGCTGACCGATGCAGAGCAAAGAAAAAAGGCTGGTGCTCGATCTTTCGGGCGTGAAGGTATTCTGCGCTGATATCTCGTGCGTCCTCTGGCAGCTCCCCATCAATGTCCAGACGCACACAGTGCTCGCAAAGCATTCTAAATTCGTTGAAGAAATCTATTGCAAAGTAAAGATTAGATCGTGGATGGCAGGCAACAGAACAGATGGATCAATGAGTGATTGAATAAATGAATGCCCTGAAACGAAGTGAAGGAATGACAAACTGGCGCGCAAGGACGTGGTGGGATCACACAACAGTGCAATATATGATGGGAAATAAGATCGTATATAGCCTGATCCATAAGTGGGCCTCAGGATCCAAGGCCCCAAATCGCAACAGGATTCTAGCGAACCTGAAGCTTGGAGCACATTTCCATTTGCATCTCCATCTCCATCATTAGGATCACGACCATCGGCATTCCATCAACAAAGCCGCATCTCCGTCTGCCCACTGTCCGAGAAATCGCATGTGACACAGCCGCGAAGATCACGAGGGATATCTTCAACTGCTTTGACACTGCTTGCTACCGCTGTTGCAGACGCACATTTCGAAATCGCGACTGCCAAACGCTCCAGGCGCCTCTGGGCCATGTCGCAACGTCCAGTCACTAAAACCCCTCCCGAAAGCTTTACAGATTCGCCATTGACGCCACCATTGAGCGACTCCAAGAGAACTCCATTAGACCAAATCTCCCGTATCATCAACCGTGTTAGACTCGCCCAAGCTGGCCACAACGTCCAAGACCAGCAGCCTTGGTGCGTTTTCCAACTTCTGCCCGGGGATTTGGAGCACTTGTTTAACTTCCTTCGAGGCGACGAGGACGAGAGGCTCTGGTCTTTCTTCCGAGACAAAGTCAGGTATGTGACTTGTTGCATTTCTTCCCCAGCACCTGCTAAATTAACGGTTCAATCAGATACGACTACGATTCACGAACCTGCTGGTTGAGCCTTCGAATGCCAACACCCATTCACGAGATCTTCCTTGCAAGCGTTACCGAGAATATTCGAGATCAACTAAAGAAGATTACAACTGGGAGCAGCAGGGAGGCTGCAGACTTTGCAAAGAACGTCGACAGCAAAGGATCAATAGCATTGAAGTATGAAGTTGATGAAGGTGATGGGACACAGAATCATGGTCTTCCAAGGATAAGTAGACACGAGCCGGACGGAACGTTCAAGCATCGCGAGGCTCAGGACCCAAGCATTATCATCGAGATTTCGTATTCGCAGAAGCGAAAAGCTCTCACCGACTTGGCGGAATTCTACATTCTAGGCTCGGATGGGAATGTTCAAAGAGTTATCGGTTTAGATATTGAGTACAAAGCTACAAAACGGGCAACGCTGTCAGTATGGCAACCAGAATACGTTGGTGATGAAGGCAGCGAGGAACTTGTTGCGACACAGGCACTAGTAGCTCTAGTAAAGCTTCATTTCCGAAGCGTCCCTAGATGAGGCATCACTAACAGACGTCAAGGAATTCCGCGACCAAGATGGGAATCCGAACGACAAGAACCCGGGCCTTGTACTCTCACTCCAAGACTTCGCAACCGAGGCCCTAATCGAAGACCCTTCTGTTCTCACCCAACAAATTACCATTTCATCGTCGGAGCTCTGTTCTATGCTCACAAATGCTGAGGCTGAGGCGAAACAAGGCGAGGAAAACAAGGGGAAGCGTATGGCGATGAAGGGATCCGGTCGCAAGAGATGGAGGACTAGGACCCCACCAGAGGAATTGGACTCTGATGATGAGCGCGAATTATTGGCTGAAGAAGAAAGAGCGGCGAAACGAATTGCGAGGCGAGACGGGGCTTTTCCGGGGAGAAATACGGAGAAATAAGGGATGCCGCGGAAGTTGTAGCGGAAATGACAAGGCAGAACAGAAGTATCCGATATCGGAAGCCTCAACTTGTCAGCCCACAAACGAAGTAATCCAAGGTGATGGCAATTATTTCACGCTTGACGACGAAGACCAGCTCTTCGTCCCTTCGACTTTGTCATCTAGCCAGATGATCCGATCATCAACTCGAGAGTGAGACCGAGAGGCGCAGCAGGTGATTGAGCGCCCAACCAGCGGCTCGGCGAACCTAGATACGGAGGGCACAAGTGTTGAGATTGTTAGCATACCTGAAGATGGCTTAAGCAGAGAACGGGAAGACGGGGACATACGTGGTCAGGCCGACGGCAGCGAGAGAACAGATTCTGATTTGAATTAATGTCAGAGGACGCCGTTGAAACAGACTCAGATTCAGAGCCCGGCCTCCCACTTGACAACGATGAGGATATAGGCACTAAAGATGATCTTAGTGATACTACTAAACTAGAAGAGCAGAAGTTGGGTGTTACAGCTCATGCAAAGGCACTAGNGCCCTGACGTCACGTNGGGACGTATTTGCAAGAAGGTGCTGTATTCACGAAGAAACTAAGCTAAGGAGAGAAGAAGAGAGGTGGCCCTGAAGGGGCCTTATATACAGGANGTGAGTTCCGCNAAGCGAGGNCANGTGATAAGGGGTCAGGGGGACGCGTCGTAGGCAAGGCAGACGCGTCAGGTCAGGGGGACGCGTCAAACCAGGTTTGTGACAATATTATTCTCAAGTGTTTATATCCCTTTATTAATCTCAACCCATCGACCACATCTTTTTGTACTGCGCTCTGTCTTATATCGATGATATCACATGACAAGTGTATTGGGGCTTATTCGTAAGCCTTAATATAGGTAGTCCTGAGTCCTGAAGTTCTGAGCAAACTGATGAGTTAACTAGATCATGCTCAGCACCAGGGGGTGTCACAATTAACAGAACACCAAAACATGAAGTTTTGATTTTTCAGGCCAATCACAACGCCAGGGCACATGAAAACCGGGCAAACGTATAGAATTCAACGCCGCAAATTCGACTGTTTATTAGAATTTTTAATTGTGTTGCGTTGTGAAGTTGTGGCTGGTTTGTCAATTTTGGGTGTTCCGTTAACTGTGGCACCCCCTAGTGCAGGGGATCCTCTTCCAGGGTCCTCGCTAATAGGTTATAGTTTCTGGGTTGTCTCTATATAGATCTGGCTAATGCCTGCGAATCTGGACATAGCTACCTTGGTAATCTCAGCCGAATCTTTACCTCCCTTCCTTCTAATACGGTTAGTCACTATCGCCGCTCTGCTCAGGCGCTCCTCACCCTCGCCTTACCCTCTGCTCAGGTTACTCAGTCACGTTCCTGTTATCGCTTCTATTAACCAATTAAACGTCTTCTCGCACCTAAACTTGGGGACCGCCGTCCTCCTAGGCCTAACCTGCAAACACCTCCACAACATATACCAGTCCCCCCATCCCGACATCAAGGTTTCCCTCCTTCAACCATGCCGCATCCCAGCCAATTCAAAGCCCATACTCCTCGCCGACCTCCTCGAGACCTGGATCGGTCCAAAATATCGACGCCGCGATTAGGGCTATGAGCGCAATTACTACCGCCATAACCCATCAATGGCACCACCGCAATACCTTCTTAGAGCCGTGTATGGTGATTACCGTCGTATAGTCAGAGTGGTTCGTGTTGTGATATCGAGAGAAAAGAACATGCTTTGTGGGTGTGGTATTATGATTGCTACCATTCCCGGCCCATGAAAGAGAGGAGGGGAGAAAATGGTTGTAACTTGCCTTATCTGTTTAATGCGTTGAATGAGAGGACTGTGGAAGCTAAGAGGGCGGTGATTGCCGATGCTGATACGAAGACGAGCTGGGTGGATTGGATGAGGTTTTGGAATCATAGTTATGTTTTCCATGAAGATATTAATTATGGAGAGATGTTTGAAGTGCTGCGGAAGAGTGAAATAATGGGGAGGGAGGAGTGGCGAGAGAGAGGTGGGGTGGAGATGTCATGGGGCGGGTGAGGAGATGGAAAAGAGGGTGGTATAGGAGCACGCATGTGCAAAAGCTTTTCGCTAATATCGAGCCTTTTTATTGGATATAGGTACCTAAGGCCCTAAGCAGGTGGCAATTACAGGGTGTTTGCCACTGTATTTATAGGGGTCGGAGACTCCGAAGGACTCAGCTGTTCAGGGTATTCGGGAACTCCGAACTATCAGCTGTATAAGGCACTTGCCCTATAGCGTTCAGCTGTACAGGGGAATACAGGATATGGCTTAGCATGTAATTCAGGGGGCTCAGGGCCTACGGCCACTATATATATAGCACACTTCTCACTGTAGATTTAATAGATTATCGCTGAAAATCCAACACTTTTCCACCGCTAAGAGAACTCAAGACTACTAGGAATGCCTGAGTAGGGCTCTTTTCTTCCTAGCGAAGTACTTTAGATAAGAGGGAAATAACCTACTTCAAAGGTTATAACTAAAGGTCAAATAACAACAGCCTAGAATGAAACATAATATAGATTTAAATTTAGTACTTGGACGAAAAACTTCCCGCTTAGTGCCAGCAACTTGCAAAAATTTCGAGCTCCATAGTTGATTAATGATTTTCAGGTGGATTGCAAAGACTTCTCCTTCGAGATGATAAAGTCTGTCTCTCTCATAGCGTGTAGAAAATTAGATAACACTAACAAGTGGACAGAATATACTTCAAAAGCCCTGAACCTTAAGCGGATGTAAAACTAATCCTCGATGAAACACCAAAGGACAGCTATAAGTGACTGGAACTGTTACTCGCTTTGCCTGCGTGCGTTTTGGAAAGACAAGACACATTGTTACAACCATGAGGCAACCGTCCTTTCTCTCAGCCTAGATCCAATCAAGTAAGAAATCATTTGCAATGGAAATCCCAATATCGCATTGGCTGCCTTTATTTCAACTTTCCAACCACATCCTTTAATCCAGACACCACACAGTGTCATCGGGCAGCCACCCATCAACCAGAATAAAACGTGTTGTATAGAGCTTCCAGATAACTAGGACGAATTGTTCTAAGCCATGCAAAAAGTTAGCGTCGTGGATGCGCCTAAAAGCTGGCTCCTCTAGTGCTTCCTTCGCAGCCTGCCTAATCTCGACCAAAAGAGAGTCTACAATTGGAGCCAGGGTCTCCGACCTTTTAGACTCTTCCATATCCTTGATTCGAAGTACGCCTTTGAGGAACTCAACTCGAGGCATACTCTGCGCAATATCTTTTGCTCGATTGAACACCGAACATTCCGCCAAGTTGCTGGTAGTGAAAAGTACCTCGCCCTGGAGACGGCCATAGTACACTCCATCCTCGTGCGCCTTGATACTGATAAACGTCGCATTAGGAGGGTCTTTCCATTGTATTCTTTTCTGGTCATTTGGATCGTGCGAGAAAATGATTGCAAATTCCTTTCCCTTTTCATCTCTCAGCATTCTGAGTTGGGATTCTCCACCATCATTATCTCCAAAAATACATGTCTGGACGTCGGCGCTCTTAATTACGATTCCGTACCACCGGCTTGTGCTTTGGTCAAGAAGGTACCATGCATCTGGCAACCCCTTGCTCTTGTTCATGATCAGTGTAATAATGTCGAATACTGGTCTATGTATCACAACTCCAGGAAAATGCAGCATTAGACCATTTTTGTTTAACATCGCTGGCTCCTGATAGTCAGGCAGTAGATGCCCGGCGCCTAGGAGCGTTGCCGGGGCCCAACGAAAGCCTTCATCGTTCAGCTTAGGGCCTTTCAAGAAGAGAATAGTTCTTGGAACGCGCCGAATCCCACAAAGTGCACGCCAAAATCGAGACATGGGGCCTCCGTCCTGTCCAATGAGAACCTTTGCCTCAATGTCGAACAAATTGACAAGGCATATTGGCTCATCCGAAGCCACGCTAACTCCACGGTATTGAAGAGCCCGGACTACTTTCTGCAAAGTAATCGCCGTAACATGGGGCTCCGTGGCAGTGTTTTGGGAGTCTCTTTCAAAAAGGCGGAGTGATCTCCAGATGGCTGACATATTGAAAACCATCTCTATCTGTGAGACATTCCGTGAACGGTACACGGCTCGGAATTCTTCAAATACTTCTGCTAATTCGACGGGTCGATCCTGAAATTGGAACCACAGCCTCTTTGCGAGGGCACCTTCTTGGAGGCACCACAATCGACGGAGCCACGGACTAGTGAAAATGCGAACGGCAGTCTCTATGAGGTCCGAGGATTCGGTATCACAACGTCGTAGCGAAGACTCGAGGACGAGGACGTGGTCCGCTTCCTCGTAAGTTCTTCTCATCATGCCCATCGCAATCGTTTTCCCGGCTCCAGGTTTACACGGGACACAGATAGTGTCTAACCAAAGCAACGCTGGGACGTCCAATCCGCTGGCTTGGACTACTCCTTGTGCAAGAGTTTGCAAGCCAAGGAGCTGACACTTGGGCAGGGCATTTCCAAAAGGATTTCCCAACCCATCGGCCCAAACATGTGAGATGGCCACATAACATATATCACCTGTCGATTCAACCAATTCAATTTTCAGCTCAGCCGTGCTTCCGTCGACCTCCAGACTCATTAGGGGAAACTTTCCACCCTCCTATTCAGAGTTTTAGAGTTAGCATTACTTCTTATGAACACAATAAAGGTCCTTGGAAAATTTCAAAATTTGTAAGAGTAGGCGTCCACGGGTTTAGAACCGCGTCGACTCTCAAGTCCTGAAATTGCCTTTAATAAGAGGAAATCATCCCGAGAATACGAACCAAGATGTCATTTAGGCGTTCATTGTCGATTGATATGATGGAGCAGCTGCAACGGGGATCGTAATGCCTAGGCTTGTATTTTGCCAGGTCTATCTGCATGCCTTCACATTCTTCTTGCGTGCAGTTGCGATGACAGTCATCTTTGTAAGACTTTTTCACCTTTGACAGGTAATGCAAGGCGTAAGCAGAATTGAAATTTGCGCTCGCAATCGCGGCCTCCCGGGCGCACCAGTTGTTGAGGCACATCTGCTCAATCCAATAATCCCTGGGTAGTGAGGAGACCCAAACCAGTGGGAATTTGAAATTTCTTGACAGATACGTATTGAAAGTCGAAGATAGAGCCTCTAGTGTTGCCAGAATTGAGAAGGAAACTTCGCGGCTCAAGCAAGACGCTACGATTGTCGAAGCATCCCCAGCGACGTCCATGCATTCGCGGATGTGTGCAATGAGAGACGTGTGATCGCCATCAACGGCGGGTATGGAGGAAAACCTTTCGCTAAGTAAGAGGGGTAACTTTGCTGTCGTCAGCACCCGAATTGGTCCCTCCTTGCTCTCGCAGCTGCGAACAAAATCCTCATGTCGATAGAGACTGCCGAGGGCTTCCTGAAGCATTCCGAAGAAGAGCCAGGTTTGCAGGAACGACGCAAGTTTGTCGTCCGAGGTAGGATGAACACCTTCGTGGGTAGAAAAACTCGGACGATCAGGCTGTGGAATAGCATGGTGGTATCCTTGTTTTTGAAGATAAGATAGAAAGGGGACACCGAGATAGTCGGTACTGGATATGTAGGGAACGATATCGTTTTCACTGAGTTCGGCGCCTTTCGGCATAGGTAGGTGCTCCATACTGGTAATAATTTTGGACGTTGACACTGAGACTGGTTGAAGAAGTCAAAGCCAATTAATATCCCTCGGGCGCATGGAGGTCCCACTTACTCGTAGTTGTTCGCTTACGTCGCCGTTCCGACTCGACACGCTACTCGTCAAAACCAGAAGTCTGTAGGGGGCTTGAGCGCAAGGTACCCAAATTGCGGACAAACTGCACCAAAACTGCACCGAAAATGTTGGCCTTACGCTCAAAGCCCCTACAGACTTCTGGTTTTGACGAGTATATCTATGTCGCAGCGCCCTATTCTTACCGCTTCAATCGTCTCAACCTCATCGACACCCTATTTGGAAAGTGCATCGAGATCTTGACGAGCGAATCGACCCCCTTCTGGATCATAAAATCATTATTCAGAGACCTTCGAGCTAAAGCAACCCAAACACCTTGGCCAGCAGCCAAACGTGGATGACCGCGTTGGCCGTGGTCTGCAAGGCACAGCCACTACAACCCCGGCCCGCCAAAACGCAAAATGGCTTTCAGGTCGATATTTGTAGACCCAGCATATCAAGATGAGGCTTATGATAAGGCAAGGCAACAGCAGCCTCACCGATGACCTCCATGTGCTCATATACGTCTCTCGCATACCCCACTCTTGCTCGGGCCTCATTGCCTCAATATATTTCCTGGAGGCTTCACTTAGACTCACGCTCTGCTGCACTTTCTCCAAGTCATCATGTCTTCGATGATCAACAATGCTATGCTCACTTGCAACTTCACGTCGACTTCTGAGGTCTGAAGTACCGCGACGCCTGCAAACCAGAGTGTGACGGAGTTAGTGCAACAATGCCCAAGCCTTTGCACACTGGCTTGGGAATTTGGTAATTCCGACCTCTCTGGGACCGGCGTAAGTATTGGCTAATTTGACACGCATTTTCTCTAAGAAGCCATGGCTAACATTTAGTAGATTCTGATCTTCTACATCCCTCAGACAACTTTGACAGTTCTCCTCCGCCCCTTACTTATCAGCCCAGTGGTATTGAGACACTGGCAACTGATGTCAGCATGCGTTGGTGCCTGTTGCTGCCTTGCTGCCTGTCGCCATAATAATCGTACCCTCATTGAGTACGGTGCAGCCGTCAATGTACAAGCTGCGCCCTTCTGCCCACCTCAGAACACATCTCTCTACGAGGCTACCGGGTCCGAAGACGATGCGGTAGTCCAAATCCTTCTAGATCGCGGCGCTGATGCCAATGGGAAGAATGCCGTCGGCGAAACGGCCTTGCACGGAGCAGCCAAATTTGGGAACGAGAAAGCAGCCCAGATGTTGCTGCGCCGCTCTATCGATATAGACACAGAGACGTTCAATAAATGGGAGCGTAAATCCTTCCTGACATATCCTCTTTCGGAGTTCAATAGAGGGTGGACTGCATTACATCAAGCGGCGCATAGTGGACATGCAAACATTGTACGCCTCCTCCTTGATTACGGCGCGTACATGTACTCAAGAACAGCGCTCGGAAAAACGCCACTAGATTTAGCTTTTGTCGAACGTCGACAGGATGTTTTGTGGGTGCTTTTTGAGCATGAGGCTGTCCCAAACAAGCTTTATCAGTCTGAGAGAGATTTAGTGCACCATGTACTTCCAGATTGGTTCTCTAATTGTACATTTACTAGTTATTTTCTCGACGAGGTATTAACGGACGTTGTGGACTTGATGCAGACGTCTAGTAACTCGGTTTTTATCGATGAGATCCCCGATTCACAGTTCTGCCAAAGATGCTCAACATTCAAAGAAGTTAATCCCGACTCGTGGGAAGCAAGGCATTACAACATATGCTGCCGGAAATCTAGCAGGGGCACTTTCAACTCTGGAATTTTGAAGCGATGCTAGTCCTGCAGAAAGCTTGTCAGCGAGCTTCCTACGGCGCCAATGCTGAGCCGGTTGAGTCTGCTCCCGGTGGATGCTTCCATATCTTTTTCCCCGGACAAGTTTCAAAAGGGGGGCGGAATTGCCCCCATAAACGGTATTTCTACCTTAAATGTGTGGGCGAGAAAATATTGTACTAAGCTATACAGAGAAAACAGCATGGTATCTTGAATTAATGGAGCAGATCAATGATCACAACACAAAATCTGACTGCGCCTTTCTCATGAGGGCTCATTGGCTATACAACTGCCTAACTACCCATTCCATGTGTGATACCTTCAAATCGGGTATACCTTCCCTCCCATCACGAGTCCTAGATGTTGGCTCCAGGGATGGCTCCCAGGAGCCGTTTCTATACGAGAGCGGGGGACAGCACGCAGCATATTTCACCCTGTCGTATCGACGGGAGACTTCAAATGCGGTAACAACAACGTCTGAAAACTTCTCGGACTTCCAAAAAGCAATTCCTTTGGCAAAGCTTTCGCAGACCATTCAGGATGCTATTTTCATCACACGAAAATTCAATATACGATTCTTGTGGATTGATGCGCTCTGCATTATTCAAGACTCTTTAGGGGATTGGAAGAAAGAGGCGGAAAGTATGGCGTCAATCTATAGTTACTCTCTATTGACGATTGCTGCCGGCAAAGGCTAGACCAATAACTCAATCGGCATGTTCAGTGAACGATTTGGAGGATTTTCCCGTCCACGGAGATACAGCAAATGCACACGCAGGCAAAGGGCATCCTTTAATGAAATTGGCCCAGTTTTCGAATGAGCCAGGATATCGTGACTCTGATGTGCGAAAGTTCAAAGACATGATGCGTGGTTTTTCCTTCAAGTCTGAGGCCTACTGGAGAGGGAAAGTTTATTGGATGTGGAGGAAGTTCGTTAAAGATTACTCCTGACGCTCTCTCACCGAAGAAAAAGACAGGCTCATCGCTATAAGCGGGGTTGCTTCAGAATTCGGACGGGTTCTGGATGATAAGTTAGTTGCGGGAATTGGGAAAAAGCTGTTGTACACGCTCGCGAAGCCGCAGTGCATGTGACCCATCGCCGCTTTGCTCACCTTTGCTTCACCTCATCCTTACTAATTTCTCACCACCCTCTCCCTTCTGCCCACCACTGCTCACCTTACCTTCCGCAGCTCGACCCCCATCATCTTTAACGCAGGGTATGCTTGTTGATTATTAGTTATTAGTTGTTAACAGAATCTTACAGCAGCCTATACGAGTACTTCGTAAAGGTAACAATAAGGTAGTACTGGAAAGTTGGAGTTGTATAGTTATAGTGTTGTGGAGGTGTAGCAACGACACAATAAAAAATAAGAGTCGCGTAATTCGACACTAGTTGTTGTTGTATTATTAGGTAATAAGCACTATTCTAAACTTAAGGTTTAGACCTTAGTAGAATCTTCTAGGTTATTCTTTGATTTATAAGCTTTGATTTATAAGCGTTGATTTCTAAGCTATAGAAGCTTCTAGCAACTACACTCATAGTATATATAGTCCACTCACTTCTTTGTAGATAGAAAAGTCTTTAAGTCAAAATCATATTATTATTCCACATACTTGAATCTCTCTCGACCTAACAGTCGACTCTTCTTCCGCCCTCCACTTTAGCCGCCTACCGACGACTATATAGATATATCTTCTATATATTATATACCGCGTACTACGGCTATACCCCTCCAGCAGTTGTCAAAGAAGGGCATTAATTCTTGGAAATTTAACTTTTAAACTAGAGCTCAGAAGAAAATATAACATTTCGATTGAAATGAAAAGTGCCCCTCTTTTCTCTCAACACGAACCATAAAACCCCCAATATAGCAACAAAAACAGCCCATTTATCTTATCAACCTAATGGTACACAGTTTTGGAAATTAGTTTCCCATTCTTTGAGGCTGTTGTTGTCGGCGGTACAATATAATACTCTATCATACCCTTCTGATTATTCCGGTCTTGGAAGGGATTTATTTGCAGTTTGACACTCTCCACCAATGTCCCCGAAAGCGCTGCTCCACCTAGAACTTCAAGACTTTCACGATTAATACCGGAGAGAATTGATACCAAGCCGAAGTCTTTATCCAAAGGTGTAGAATAGAATACCAAGATAAATCCAAGTACGATAATTATCAGTAGGGGTTGTATTGCGAAAACAAAATAAAGTAATGCCGATTTCCGTAATGTTGGTCGAGTATATAGAACGGTGTCGTTGACTAGGTATTTAACTCCAAAATCCTCATATGGCAAATTTGGATGGTCCTGTTTTGGAAGGGACGTATTGAAGCTATCTGCGTTGGTAAGTTCTGTATCTCTGGTTAGCAGGTATTTCGATTGAAAGTAATAACTAGTGGTGAGTATTACGGAAAATAATAGCAAGCACACGTACCCAAAACTGATATCCTCGACCAAAGCATAGCTGCCACGCCTGTCGCCATATATGGACCAGCCCAATCGGACTCGTTTCGGGTTGTCGCGAATGCACCTAGAAACTCCATGAGAGGTGACATATAATATCCACCCACGAACAAAGCGTTGTCAGTAACAATAAGCTGCTTCTCGGGCGGCAGGATAGAACCATTGCAGAACCCACCAACCAGCTGAATACCACCTCGAGTGACGGACCAAGTGCCTTCACACATCTGCCTAGTGATGCCGTAGAGCTGGGCAGAATTGAAAAACAATGAGCACTCTGGCGGACTAGCTGAGTGTGTATTTAGGTTGGCCGTAATGCCAATCCACTGTAAATACTGGTTTCCGCCCGGAAGATTAAGCAGTACGAGGTCCCAGCCATTGTTCATAAATTGCACTGAATAGGCATCTGAGCTCTCCACAGCAGCTTCACAAGCTGAAGCAAAATATAAAGAATATGCAATCAAATTTTCCGTCTTTGAATGGTTGAAGGTTGCGACGGTAGCGATGACGGGGGCAGTGATATTCCATGATTCTCCGGTTGCAAGTAAATTTTGAATAGCAGAGATGTAGCTCGGCTGCGGGATGTCCAGCATCGCGGTGCTCTCGTTATTCAACATGAGAACATTGAATCCATATGCCTGCGGCTGCGTCGGTAAAGGTGGATCGACATTAGTTTGTGCAGATGTTGCCACTACAAATGGCAAGGTTGCGTTGAAAAAGAGTGATATGCCTGACGCTGAGCCAAAGTTTTGCAGGCCTGGAGGAGGAAATATGCCGTAATAAGATTGATTACTACCAACATAGCTCACGGCGTCTATCTTCATCGCACTTTCACCCCCAGAAAAACTCTTATATGCAGCACTGAGTCCAAGTGGCAGTATCATCATCAAGCCCAAAACGAATCGCCAAACGAAGCCAAGCCCCGGACTGAGAAACGTATTGCGGATAATGCCATCGTAGTTCTGAAGAGTAGATACACCGACTCTTGCTTCGATCAGCAAAAAAAGCGTAGGCGCAATACTCCCAAAGCTCAAATTCATAATACTGATCAACAAGCCAACCACAATCAATTGGTAATTTCTCACACCCAAGTGCCATGAAATGCTTTCATTGGCCACCACGATTACAGCAAGAGCGAAGCAGATAAATGATAAGACGGTTGCTGATATGTCGGAAGTATGGAGTCGTTTCTTCGCTGACGGCTTCCCAAGTAGTCCAAGAGATGGTTTGAGGCTGGGAGATGCTGGAGATGTACCGTTTGTGCGTTTGCTTGGCTCCTCATGGCGGCCCGAATGAGATGGCCTATTAAGGGCATGCGAGGATTTCGTTGGCATCATAGTTTGTTGAGGTTGTCGGTAGGTGATGGTCAGAGTATTGAGCGGTGTGGGTCAACCGCTTCGATGTAGTAAAAAGGGAGCTACCTTATTATTTGCAGGGTTGGCTCCTACTAATGAACGAAGCCAATAATCGGGAGTGTAGTTTCGTATCCACTCAGTGCAAGGGAGACAAGGGGGGGAGTAAAGGTCAACCGGGGACCGCCCGATCATCAATAAGAAGGCCAGTTTAGATTGCGCCTTTATAAACCTAAAACGACAAGTCTTGAAAGTAATCCTTCACGGTGCTTAAAGGAGTCACATCGTTGAAACAGGCAGTGCATGCATTCGCCCTGTCGTGCCCCTGCCCAGCCTCGCTTACTCAGGGGGGGGGTTCACCTGACTAAGCCAAGCGGTGAGGCAGAAAGAGTTTGCGAATCAGAGTTGTGGGGGCCAAGAAGGTTGTATTAGAATGCCTGTCTGGAAGTCTGCCTATATGTGCGCCTTGCGAGCTTACGCTTGCCAAAATAAGCTGCAGAGATCCAGCTGGGCTGGAACACCTGCTTTTGTAGGGTAACACTGGTTGGAAAGTAGCATTCCTCCTCCGATAACATCTAAATCGTGGAAATGCTGTTAGTGAAGTGACTGAGCGTGTCGAACTTGCTTTATTAAAGAGAGGGATGCCTGGCTTGAGGATGTGGAGGCGATCCACCAAAGGCAATCTATTGTTTGTTAGCCGCCTTAGTGCTGGGCTAAATGCTGCTGTTGTAGGTGGCTGCTGAGAGAGAGCCTCATCCTGTTATCAAGACACTGCTATACTTGAAACAGACGTGGTAAGGTTAGGTATAATCGCGCATAACAGGCGACAAAGCTGGTGGGATGCAGTTGCAGGGGAGTATTGTCAACCTCTTCAGAGAATTTAAGCGCCAGGATTCTCCACAAATCGAGTGGAGATATCAAAACCCTTACGGGAGGCGAACTTATAAGCAACCTCGCCCTCACTGTGAAACTGCAAAGTCGATACGGCATTTCCCCAATCGTTACTCGTCAACGCTACTTCCGTGACACGAATTCGCTGCTCGGGCCTCCGAGAATCGACCTTGCGTGGTGCGCCAATTCCAGAAGCTGCTTTGTCTGTATATCGTCGTCTATTTGAGGGGTCTCTAGCCGCTTCTTAGGTATATCTAAGTTTTGGGTGTTTTTTAACACGTTGTGTGGTATATAAGCTTACTGAACTGTGGCTCTACTCCAAACTGCTAAGATTTTCTTCTTCTTCTTCTTTCTATACCAATCACAACAAATAACCCTTCCTAATCAAATACCTCGTTACAACAGTAATAAATATGAAGTCATCCATTACCATACTACCACTGATAGCCATGACCGAAGCAGTCAATGTCGTTTCAATGGAGATTGCGAAGAGTATGGTAACAAAAAATCGTCGAGTCAAACGTTCCACGGTCACAGAGAGCTTGATAAACGATATCCCTACACAACCATATCTCACCACTATTCAAATCGGAACACCTGGGCAAAGTATAACCGTAGCACTTGACACGGGTTCGAGTGATACTTGGGTCCTAAGCAATAGTACTCTCATTTGCCAGTCCAAGAATCAGTCTGAGAGTTCCGGTTCAAGTACTTTTGCGTCTTAGCGCTCCATTTTGCCTTTTTGCTATAGGGATTGGAGCAATTGACTAATTTTAACTTATAGGTTGCTTATTTGGTACCTTCCATGAAAGTTCATCCTCAACTTTCAAAGATTTACTTCCTAGCGGGTAAGTATTCCTATATTGAAGCTCGGAAATATTAGACTGATTTCTCTGTTTATCTTAGCTTTAAGATCCAATCTCAGAACAGCCAAGTTGAAGGCGACTATTTCATAGATGACTTAACCTTCGGTAGAGCTAAAGTACAGAATCTTCAAATGGGTCTAGCTTCAGGCCAAACCAATGTGAGCTATATTCACAACTATTTCTAATAACTTTTGTCTTAGTATAGATTATCAAAAGCTAAATTTCCAGGTGAACCTAGGAGTCATGGGAATTGGCTACGATACAAACGAAGCGATATTAAAAGACCAGGGCAAATCTAAATATCCGAATATAATCGACGAGTTGGTTTCTCAGGGTCTAATCAATACCGAAGCCTATTCTTTGTATTTAGACGACCTTACAACATCCACAGGTTCCATTCTCTTTGGTGGGATTGACACATTAAAATATACGGGCTCCATAATCTCAGTTCCCATTCAACCCGACCCTATTGAAGGGAGCTTTGGAGGACTTACAAGCTCTTTCACTATCCTACTAACTAGTCTCAAAGTTAATAACGACAGCTTCACCTCCAATATCGACAATTTAAATATTGCTGTACCAGTCATTCTCGATTCCAGCACTACAGAAATTTATCTTCCTGATACTTTTTCGGACCAGATTTGGCTTGAGGCGGGCGCAATCAATGATTTCGACAATAGTGAAAACGCATTTGTCAACTGTAATTTGAATGGTTCAGGTGTAACCTACAATTTCCAATTCGGTGGATACAATGGCCCCATTATTTCGGTCGCTATCGCGGAACTCCTGCAGCCAATGTCAGGCGCAGAGCTCGAGCAAATAGGTTTTAAATCTCCATTTGAAAACACATGTAGTTTTGGTATCTTGCCTGGAGAAAACGGTCCCTATATCCTTGGCGATGTATTCCTACGTTCAGCATACGTTGTCTTTGATCTAAAAAACAACCAAATCGGACTTGCGCAAACAGATTTTAATAGCAACTCGAGTAATGTGGTAGAGATTTCTTCTAATGCTTCGGGGATTCCGTTCGCTTCAGTCGATGCCTCCGATGTGTTGGCTATGAAAACTGAAATTGGAATTTTGAGTAAATCTACAGGTTCGTCCACCTTCAAAACAATAAGGATTACTCTAAATCTGCTTTAGGAACTATTTTTTCGAAAGGGGCTGCTATGGCGATAGTGGCTCCATTTAGTTTCGGAGGTCTATTTGTTTTGATTATTTCTGGATTTTTCTCGTTGATGGGTGGAGTTGGGTTCGTTCTTTGCTGAGAGAAGTTTTTGGCTTTGCGATATGTCCCCAGTAAGCGCGTACAGTCTTTGGAAACATGGATTCTCCGTTTCTTCATTTTGATAAATCGTAGGAGAATTGCCTTAGAGTGATTTCGAGTGGAGTTGCCGGTTTGATATTTGTTAAATTTCCACCCGATAAAATTAATTCTTCATAATTCAGGCCGGAAGATAAGAGGGGGAAATGGGGATACCGGTTTGTCGATACATGCTACCTAGGGGATTCACTATTTGGTTAGGCGTGCGGCACCTGAGCGGAAAAGAATGCGCATAATTTTCTCATATCCTAAGAAAATACAAGGTGCTGTGGATTTACACTATGTCGTCGAAAATCTTTGCTGCCAGTTTGGGTTGCTTGTCCATGAAAGGGAGATTCGCAGGGGGGTTTTTGTGAGGTCTTCGGGGTGTAGTCGAGATCTATTATTTAATTAATTACAGCTCCCGGATTTACTTCAATTCCGATTAAACAAATAAGCCCTATTTACGAAGCGAATCACAGTCCTTTTTTTGTAATAGTTCCCCCAATTTGCGACTGGACGAGAGAGATCAAAAATAGGACTTCCAAAATAATCCCCTCACCAGTTTCTAATTCTAGCCAGCGACAGAAATTGTAGCCGAAGAATCGAAACAGGCTCCCACCTTCGCCTCATCTCTACTCACCGTAAGCTCACCCTTGTTCACTTTAAAGCAGCCCTGCTCACCTTTCCAAATAGAAACAGATTTCATGCAGGTGAGGATTCAGGTTAAACAACCAGCTGTTCTACGACATCTGGTGTAGTGGGTGTTTCTAAGTAGCCGCCGACCGGAGAAATTCAAAGCTGCGACGTGGTCTTGGGCATCTGTTTGCGGGAATGTCTCATATAAACACATTAACACGTACTGTACAACCAGGGGCTGCTTGAAAAAGGACACGGGATAGTGATGAACGGGACAGATTTACATTCCAGGGCCAATATTGAGGCCTTCCTCGTAGGATCAGTTGCTGATAATGGCAGCACTGTGGGGGAAATCAAAATTACGGGCTATTTAAGCATAATGTACCTGCGAGAGGGACACGGGGACATTTTATTCGTCACTCCAACTCCAACTTCCGGGACATCTGCCTCTGCGTCCAGATTTACATCAGGAGTACGGTCCCGACTGCAAGCTAGATCCAACGAAAAGATCCAGCGACCAAGAGGATAGTCGCCTCACCCTAGCCAAATAAGGGTAAGGGAGTTGGGAGACGGGCCAGACGGCGAGTACTGGGAGCCTTGGTACCCAGACGTTAAAGGAAATACAGACAATACACAATTTGATAAGATTTGCTGCCTCCTTATAGGTTTCAATGACATGTTCCAACAATGCTTGTGTCTAGTCCAAACTAGGGGCGCTCAAAAGTTTCGAAGGGTAGGGACTTGTGGGTGGAATAGGAGGCACGTAATTGTCAACGAGAATAAGGAATCGGAGCATTCTTTACGCCATATATGGGTTACTGAAAGCTTGCGGACGATTACTATTATTTAGTTACGGCGATGAATATGAGGAACTGTGGAAACAATGCCGCAGTTGACGTTTAGGCAGGAGCAGACCCAGCAGACGGTGCCTATCGGGAAGCGGAGCTTGGACCGTTGATGATCGTGGATTAGACGCTGGAGGGGAGTGGACCGTTGTTGAAAGGGGTTGGGGAGTGGATTGACCCGCTGGAGAAGCCTGTGGAGGAAGAATCGAACAATAAAGCTGCTTGAGAGAGATAGAAAGAATCAAAGGCTAATTTTAGATTAGGTTAAGTGAATATTTAGGATCTCTAACTAAGAAAAGAAAGGCCTTTTTAGGCCTCTTATTAAAAGTTAATGATTTCTAGTAAGTATATAAATAGGGTAAGCAGGCCTGAGTAAAGGTAGCGCTACTCACGTGAGATATAGGGTTAGGAAATAGAAACTTTCTCGTCGTATAACAAAAATTAGAGCACACCAAATTTTATCACTAGAATCTAGACTACTTTCCTCTTCTAATACGGTAAAAGAGTGCATTTCTATAGGCTCAATTATCAACAGCGTTCAGGTTACTATTGGCGATTAAGCTACTGGTTGGCTTTTCCTTATTTCTTATACTTCTTCATAGAATTGCTAGTATATTCTCTTTACAGCTTTCTAATCAAGGAATTATATACTACTATCAAGGTATCTGAAAGAGAGTACTAGTGCCTTTTCCCGCTTTGATATTTCTAAGGGCTCGCTCTCCTGTTCTAATCCTTCCAGATCCCGGAGATCCGTCTCTATCCCTACTATAGAGTCACGGCCGTCGAGATTTCGCTCATCCCTCAGCCCTCAGCCCTCAGCCTCTCCGCTAGTCCTAGAGACCTAGAAGATGCATTGGGGCTACTTTGTAATCGCTTATCCGGCAAACGGTAAGATGCTGGCTACAGTTTTCTACTAACCTACGCCGTGAGTTTCTCCTTAGAATTATCCTTTCTATACGTCCCCCTAGGTGGTCTTGAAGTAGTAGGTAGAAGAAAAAATTCGTAGTTGCTAAAAGAAAATAATTTCCCTAGCGCGCTGTTAGGAAAGAGCCGGTCACTAATACTCCTCTGATACTATGGCTTAGCGTAGGAGGACTAAAAGAGCTGCGGACACCGGGAGCAGTTCTTATACAATGTGAGGAATAGTTGTGTAGGCTGCTCGATGGGTACCCGTGGGTAGGAGTAAGGAGAGTTACTCCTACCCGCGGGTATACCCATGTACGGGTACCCATCTATGGGTAGACCTGTTGAGGAAGCGATTCCAGGTCACGTGCTCAGGGGTCGCTACCCGAAGGATTCTAAGGAAGTAGCGATGATGGCCATTTCACGTACAGGCTTCTAGAACCTATGGTGTCACCGATCACATGGGC
>JAAMPI010000577.1:0-31655 GCA_013054445.1 Cudoniella acicularis
CGCGTATAGGCTCCGAGCTCGCTTTAGTGAAACGACGCCCCTAGGCTTCACAATTTTTTTTAGAAGAGATGATACAACCTCAAAATCCAAAAATCACGCACCCATAACACCCAAACTACCTTCGATTCAAATCTTGGATGGCATTCTGCAGAATTCAAGCGATTTGCGAAAGCGGCCTAAGCCGGAACAGTCCGAACAGAAACAATCGAATTGACAGCCCTTGGGCCTTTGACAACGCTTTTACGACCTTCCGAATAGTTACCCAAGGAACACATATCTCACTCTCAATGAAACCAAGCAGCTCGATCTTCCCTCACTCGCAGAGTCTAACCGATACCATCACACCGCCGCGGTCAGTTGCAGGTCGCCACCTCGAGTGTCCCCACGGCGAAGTGACGCGACGATGCCTCATTTAAAATTGCCAAGAAACGTTACAAGGACCGCTGCATATCTGTTCTGGATTAGTGGTGGAGTACAGAAGGCTATATGGAGGACTTACGCTGCTGTGCCAAACAGAAGATCTTGAGCCTTTGGCTCCATTACGGCGGACATGACTAGCGGAAACCCCATGACAAAAATGAACACCAGCCAAGCCATCCATTCCCGCGACATCTCGACCAAGAAGAGGATCATTACTGGTACAAGAAGTACACCCATGGAAAGACACACGTTGATGCCTTTGGCTACGAATTCGATATGTTTCTCCGAATAGTGGTGGACAGATTCGTCTCTGCTCTTCCTTCTTTCGCGCTCCGTCTGGAACAGTACCTGTAACAGGACTTAGTATAACGCAACGGCTAATTTGCGGACAACGGTGGAATTGGGCTATACCCTCAAACGTGGCCAGCGATCAAGCCTTGTCTCTATGAAGTTGCCCAATCGAGTGCGCTTCTCAGAGTGCTTAGTTGCAGACACAAAATCTTCAGCATAAAAAGCAAAATCATCTTTCCCTTTCACAAGAGGTTTCTCATTCCACATCCAGTTGACAAAGCTAAAGTAGTCTCGTTCTGATGGGCGTTCTAGAGCGCGGACTTGACAAACGTGCAGGAAAAGATCGACTTTTATATCATCAGTATATTCATCTTATCCTTTCATTATGAAATTCCAACATACAGTATTCACAGAGTTTCTTTCTCGCTTCATCAATGTTTTCCTTCTGTTTGTTGTTTCCGGGGGACTCTCCGAGGCCTATAAGTCTGTCTGTCATTGCCGGATCTGCCGAATCAGCCTCGTCTAGAGCCTGAATCTTCTTTTCGAGTTCGGTCAATTCGATCTCCAATTGCAGAAGAGTGCGAGCAGAGAGGTTTCCAAATGATCGATACATTGCCCAGTTATCATTCGAGTTGAGATATGTCGCGAGCTGCGGATATCCTCGAGGGCGATCGTGAACTATTGGCAGCCTGTCAGCTGCTAGTCTTCCAACTTGAATAGGTTTACTTGCCATCATCATACTTGAAGTTGTCATATCCATGGTGCTTATTGTACGCACGCTCCTCTTCCTCGGTTTGTCGATGGGGTTGGACTTTTGCGGTCAAATTGCAAAGGTGCTCCCAAAGGATTGTTGCAGGCGATACCCCGCCATTGGCTTTAACTCGGTTTTAATACCTCACCCACAACTACAAACCACTTCGTGTAATGAAAGAGGATACTGACCTTGCGTCTCGCCCTCAGCCTCTGAAGAACTAGGTGTAAGAGTCGGAGTCGACCCAGAAGAGCTTCCATCATTATGAGTGCTACCTCTTGCGGCTCTTCCCTCCCCTCGGTTCCTAATCTCAGACGACTTCATCGGTGCTTGCGGCAGCGGGTCGGCTCGCTCTGCTGTGTCATCATTAGCAGCAAAAGTCTCCGGGGGGCTCGAAATAGGAGAGCTCGCGCTCTCTTCCGGAGGAACGAGCTCCACAGCTGCTCTCGATACAGCCGCCATCGTCACACGCTTGAAGGACAAGCACACTCGCGGAGAAGGCTATTCTCCATCTCGAAAGTCTCCCTGTAGAGCGTGCACATGGTGTGCCTGGAATGGCTAAGGCCACGGCGGCCCAACTTGGAGCATGTCTTTAAGGGGGGTGAGATTGTGCGACCTACATTTTGGTGTGCGCCAACGAATCAAACGGCTTTTGTATCTATTGCGCCTGCCTACAACGCAGCTTAAATGCAAGGCTGTAGCACTTTGTTTTCTTCAGCGTTCAGATCTTCTAGATAGGTGATTGTTGTGAGACGTTATGTTGCCTTCGCAATTCTGATGCTTGGCAGCAGCAACAAAGAGCTCGGCAGAAATTCAGGGCCGGAAGCTAAGTACTTATAGATACCAGCCGTGTGTACTTTGCACGTTAGTAGTAGTGCAAGGATTGTCATTGGTTTTGAATTTTGGTCATGTTCCACAGATCTGGAGGATTTCATCGTAGGGGAAGAATGTCAAATAACTCTTTTCAGGAATTACGGATGGCCGAGTATATTTCTGCAGCTAATTTAAATCAAGTCTATATACTAAACACCATTTCCCACCTTAAACCTGGACCCTTGTTGATGTTTTGTGAGTTAAAATTATAGATATCCAAATATTTTTGCTATTTTGTGATTTTAATCGCTCACTTTCTGAAATGGTGAAAATCATCAAGACCTACTTCTCAAACAATACCATATTATCGAACCCTCAGTCACTGGCCACTCTGGGTTGGTGCCCCTCCAGTAGTTCCACTGGATCCAGTTGGATACTGAGATAGACACTGTCAGAATGCATTTGATCCGGAAACAAAGCAAAAGCTCGACCTACATCCCGCGGATTATCCTTGGGAAATGTTACCCCAGCCTCATTGATAGTCTCGTTAGGCCCGTTATGTCCATGTTTGTCCTTCTTTTGATGTTTGCCATTTCGACTTGAGAACTTTTTTTTGCTTGGCATTACTATTTTCCTCAGATTTCGGTGCCATTGTGATTCGCTGTGTTGTGTTGGAATTTGGCAATATTGAGCTATATAAAGACGACGAGATGATCAGAGGAAAATTTGTCTGCTATACGGTCAGAAATCAGAGCGCTGTTGCAAGACTTGAAACACGGTGTTTGGAGGCCATAGGCTTACGTGGAGGGCCGAAGGAATCCACGAGAAGGAATGCTCGGGCCGAGTTGGAATACCGCAAATTCCTTCTCGGTTGGTAGAGTATGCAAGAATGCGGGGTTTCTGGTGGTTGTCGTCGGAGAAAATCTCTGTTCAGAGATGTAATGGACGTGTGCAAACTGGTTCCGTTGCTCAAGTGGATCTTGATAGCAAAGAGTATCGGATATCTTCGAGATTATTGCGTCTTGTGGCAGGATTCTGCCGATGGCTCTTGAGCAGCAGGTTAGATGTGAGAAACGGGAGGCATGTTCAAGAAGATTTTGAACCACCCACCAGCTAGTCCTTTCGTAGTTGGAATCTGCTTGTCTGTGACGAAGATATGCTCCCTCAGGAATATGATTCGAATTCGTGGCGGGAAGAAATGGGTTGCAAAGGAGGGAATCGTGGAGCCTCGCATATAAATCTCGAGATATGTTCTTCCATTTTCTAGCAAATATCCTCCAGCTTGTCGTCGGAAAGCCCATTACACACAGCCGGCCAAGAGGCCAATAGGAATACCGCGTTTCCCCAATATGCATTCGAGCGCCGTCGATTTGCTCCCCGCTCTCCCAGGCCTGGATAACCTCATGTACAACGTTTTCGCAATGCCCGCAGACTCGTAGGAGTAGCCAACGCGTCCATGGCGGAAAAGGATGCCTTTGTACGGCTGTTGCGACTTTTGTGGGAGTTTGATGGCAGATTTGCCAGGGTTGTTGATGCAGGAGCAGACGCGAATTCTGGGCTGCTTGCGATGGCAGAAGTATGCACTCAATCATTCCTGATGGCTCGACACCAATAAATAGTGTGCCTTAGGTTTGATTCTGAGCTGATTTCTTCAACACAAATGGAACAAAGTGATCGCCGGCCATCGAAGTGTGGAGGAGCATGAAGGTTTTGGCAGAAGCTTTCCAGGTTCCGGAAGGAGGATCGGGCCGGGCCTTATTCCCCTCGTCAGCCAAAGCTTGTGGTCCCCTATCTCTTGTCCCAGTCTCCTAGGTCAGATATCCATCGAGCCACCAATCTTCATCAGAAGACGAGAACGCGACAAGAATCCCTCTGTAGTGCTATGGGAAGTATAAAAACGCTCCTCTTTAGCTTCATTTTGCTTGGATTTCGTGGGATTGTTCTCCTTTCCTGTGCGCATCTGCAGCCTAGTGGCTATGTTTTCTCCAATGTTTTCGTCCTGTTAGCGGTCGCGTTAAACCTCCACACCCTATTTGAGGTGATAAATTCGTGCACTCGATCCCTTGTTCTGCCAAAGCAGAATGTGGGACTATTTAAAATGGTACGCATTTAAAGGTACTCAGCAACATAGGGAATGAGGAAGCTCGAGAATTGCACGGAAGGACTTTCGAAGCCCGTCTGGACCCGAAAGAATTATATATCTAGCTGTCCGGGCTCAAGCCGGGAATACCACTAAGATACGTGGCTTTGGGGGATAGTACTTCGTACAGCATGGGGAGCTAGAAAAACTGCAGACACATGGCACATTTGCCGCCAGAATATGTCCGCTTTTCCAAAAACGGCAAAAAACTCCCAACCGCATTGTCTTTCATGTTTGTACACGGCCTCGCCGATGCATAATGTTCCCAAGTGCATCGCACAAAGCCTTGCCGAGCAGCTTGAGGGGGGAGGATTGAAGTGCAATTCGGCCACTCATCATGCGCCTTGTGTAACGAGACCAACTCACCAGCTACACTAGTAACTGGCGCTGGCACGCAAAGATGCGTTTTCAAAGATATTCTCTTGCTTCAAATGGCTATATTTTCGTGGGCAATCGTTCCAACTCAAAAATAAATAAATCAACGTACCAAAGTCCTCTCTCAACTCGGCAGCCGCTGTCTGCATGCACTTGCACCATGCTCTTACTCATCCATGTGATTTTCTGGTGAAATGCAAAGAGGAATGAATCCAACAAAGAGGGTGGGTATTATTTGCTTAAATATGGGGGAATCGTTGCCAAACGGGAAAATCGGTCGTATGGAAGTACTGCGACGAACTTGCATGAAGAAGCTGCATGGGACCCCACTGCAGATTTGGTCTTTGGCTACGCGCCCTCAGCAGTTTTCAATAATACCAAAGCCGGCCGCGCCTCCCTATCAGCTTTAGCTGTAACCAACCATCCCCCCATTCACGATCATTTCTCGCCCTTTGGTCTCGGTGTGTGGTTCACTGCAGCAAAACCGAACAACTCCATGTCGATGTGTCGGGATCTGTCTGGCTGTTGCCGGTGTGCCCGTGAGCCCATCGGGCAGGGCTTTTTCGAGGGAATGGAAGGATGTTCTAGGTATTCTGAGTGGTTTGCTTTTTGCTTCTAGTCGTAATCCAAGAAGTTATCTGACAATATGCAGGCCTTTTACCAGTCAACAGTCGACCAACATCCATCGAAATCAATCATCCAGAGAAGAGACTGCAAAACGGCTGGAAATATGATTAGGACATATTGAAGCTTCCCGGATTTTTGGAACGAAGGACATGTGTATCGTTCGTGTGCAGTGTTCGGATGAAGATTTCATTCTGGATTCATCGAAGGGGCTTCAAATTCAGTATCGTGGGTTGCAAGAAGCATCGAGTGAACAGTTGTTTGAAGCCTAGAAATCTCGCTCGCCAGATGCTAGGCATTTTTTAGAGGGAGGTCAGCCACCCCAAACTCGAGCGCACCATTCGGTAAGGGGGTTCTCAGAACTGTTGACTCCTTCGTAAACCCTTGCTAGAATCCTGAGGAACTTCACCCTAGCCTTGGGAAATCTGTCCTATTGACGAAGCAACAAGAAAATCACAATTGACCAGACTCGTCGCCGTCTTCGTCGTTGCTGTAGCTCAGTTCAAAACTCATGTATTTTTGGAAGGGACAACAGAACTGCCGTCATACACTGCCGGTTCCCCACAGTAGCTGGGAAGCCCTCCCTGGATCTAGCCTCTCCCGACTCAGTTTTGGGCTTGTGTTGCACCTGTGTACACGAGTCCGAAAAGACAAACACAGAATCTTTTCAGTCCGTTGAAGTTTTTTTTTGTCGAACTTGAGTTACTGTAGCAGCCTCAATATTTTCGTTTATCGTCTTCTCGATCTCGACAAGACTTCCAAATGATTTACCCATAGATGTTGACCTCTAAGAAGGACACTCTATCTAGCGATTACTCACTTGCCGAAATAGAGGCCTGAACGGTGGCAAATGGCCTCAGTGTAGTGCAGAGTATGATGAATTAATGTCCTAGAATTATACCCAGCTACCATAGTCCGTCAGGGACAAGCGAAGTAGAGCACAACAAACTCCGAGGAACAGAGCATGAACGATTACGGCCATCGATTCGAAGCAATCCCACAGAAGAATTATCGTCATCGCAGTTGCAACTCCTTCATTCTGCATTTTCCTATTCGAATCGAACAGTCAGATTCCAACGATACCCGCCAAAGATCTTGGGCACCACGCTCTGCAGAAAGCCCCAAAGGAGGAAAATCAACAATAGCCAGCCAAACTGAGAACAACGGAATCGAGCCACGAAGGTGACTTCAGGTTGCTTTGCTTATCAGACTTGAGCCGCTTACACCACTACTCTTTTGCGAAGGGCACAAAATACGAGTTTGCACTTCAACCAAACGAATCGACACCTACATCTCAAGCTCAAGAACGACAAGCCCAACAGCCACGAGATACACTACATCGATATCAAACACAAGTCCAAGAGCCCGGAATCTCCTCCGGTGCTACATCAGAGTTCGAGTCTGATGGTCCCGAAAACGCAAACTTGATCTACCAGCCCTTTGAGCCCCTTCAACAATTCAAGCCTTTGGCTGACGACCACATAGACACACATCATCACGGAGAAACGACCATACACTTTGACTCTCCCATCTCATCGTACCCTCGACGCTCCCTTCGAGTTCAGGCGCAATCGCCATCCGAAACACGTTAAAGGGGGCGAACCAAAATTGCAAATACAACACTACCAATTCCAACACGGGTGAATATCCACGCATACACGCAAACGCAGCACAATCTAGCCTTTGTCAAAGCCGTGCTCTTGCAATCATAGAACCATGGGTCCAAATATTGCGGATTACAAGGGAACTCGCTGATCTCGCTGGACTTGCAGAATGGCGGCAAGGCTTTCAACGGTAAGCTTGCTGACGGGTATTGACTCACTCTTCTACACATTCTCTAGGAATGAGCATCGTTCTCGGGGATTTATTCTCTGCGGCTGCTTGTCTCGTCTCTCTTTCTCTTGCAATTTTTGCGAGATATTTGTTGCTGGCCTGTCGGCTTGGATCCAGATGTCTGCAAACCCGCATACTGATTAAGGCAAGAAATATTAAAATTATCTGCAGCGTACTTCTGTAGGGGGTCTAGAAGGAAACAGTGGTTGTTTATTATTTCACTGTCTACATTGTGGAGGGTTTTGAATTGGATTTCTGTTATTTCTCCTTTGTTTACACAATTTCGTGTCAAAACCGAATGCCTTTGGAATAGTGATTTTTATTTTTATCTAACTATGAAGTTGACAGCAGAAACAGCATAGACCGGCGAAGAAGAGCAATAGCCGGCTTTCCACATCTCCCTTTCTCAAAACCTCGACAAATTCCCAATTAAATATTTAGGAAACTCCTTGAGTTGCCAAAATCCGGGAACGCCCACATTTGCATAGGCCTTGGCCCTTTGCCGTTCCATGTGCGCTGCTTTTGATATGCATAACGCCTCTTAACGGAATGCATTCCATGTAGCAATTGTTGGGGGATTGATGTGCTTCTGGATCTGGTGTCCTTGCACTTGTGAAGTGATGTTTTCGCGAGAGAGCCATATTCGATCACTTTCTCGAAGTGAAATGGTGCTTGATGGATGTGTAGGGACAGCCAAGGGGATAGCCAAATTCATCTTAGATTAGACTCATTGTGAAAGGAGCTAGATGTGGGGTGGGTTCAATACCCACCTGAAAGCGTCTTCTAAAAGATTCGTGCTCGATATGAGGTTTTCGAAGAGGAGTAGGCAGGTTGGGGAAATTTTGAGTAACTGTTTTGTTCTCGTTTGAAGCAGGTTGGAGTCTGCTCGATCGAAGATCTTCAGGAAGGGGGAAGAAGTGTTCGATGAATCTTGACTAGTAGTAGCTACCGACGATTTGTGTTCGATCGAAGATCTTCGGAAGGGGGAAGAAGTGTTCGATGAAGGCGCTCTTGATCAGTAATGCCTGAAGATCTGCGCTCGAGCGGAAGTTCTTCGAAGATGAGGAGGAAGTAGTTTGGACGGAATTTAGCAAACAGTTCGTTGTCTTTCGAGATTGTCTAACGCTAGCTTCCTCGAAAACTTTCGAAGAGGATGAAAGGTGGACGAATCTTGATAAACGGTCCTCGAAGACTTGTGCTCGATAGGAGGCTTCGAAAAGGAGTAGGAGGATTGGATGAAGCTTGATGAGGAGTTCTGTTTGGGAGTGGAGTGATGCCCACCTTTCGACTCCCAGTCGGCTTGAAGCCCTGAGACAGGTTTGCTCAGTGTTTCTACCCCATTTGTGCGGAGAGAGCTCTTGGTATTCGCGGGGTGGATATAACTCTACGACTGAAGTCGCAAAGAGGAAAAGACTGGCGACTTTCCTTGGCTGGAAGCTTGGCGTGATGATGAGGGCTCAGTTGCGCTCTCAATCTGTATTCGGACCTTTTTAGTGGACAGAAAAGGGGGCAGGCGGACTTAGCGATGGCTCGCCAGGCTCGAAAGCCTGCGAGCCATCCCGCAAGCCATCCGTTGTCATTCTTGCCTAGCTTGATCCACAATGGGGAGGTTGCAAGACAGATCGCCGGGGGAGCCTTTTGAGATTTCCCTAGACCCAGAAGATTCGACAAGCACCTCTCGGTACCATAACCTCACCGTATGGCGAATTCTTCAGCTCGATCGAGTCTGATTCGAGAGGGCCAAGATCCGAAGCGTCGAGAATCGCTAATTCGACCACGCAAGAGTGAGATGCTACCCGGAGCTGGGTGGCCTTTTACGACTGGATAAGACCTGCAGCAGTGTGTCTACACGGTCGCCCACTATTTCGATACATCACCTCAAAAGAAAATAATACGCCAGCAGCACACTTCCTGAGGCCCGAAAAACAAAGAAGGCACCATCGTGGATAGAGCCGCAAGGCCTGAACATAATCATGGAGGGGAGAATAAATTCAACGCAAAAATATAGATCCTTCTTGGTTTGTAATTCGGGCCTTCAATGGCCGAGTCGTTTCAGATGCGGGGTCATGTACTCGGCCATAGCGCAAGCGATTTTGCCTCTATCGTTGAAAGGGGGAGCTCTCAGTTCAGACATCATAACCGAACGCTCTGATTACAGTTCTGGCCTAGCCCGAGATGACGATTTATTGGCTATGGGGCAAACCCCTCTATTAACATTCTCGCGGGGGCTTCTGTGTGAAACATGAGTGAAAGTTTTGATAGGTAGATTCATTTTCAACACCCGATCCCCTGAGACCGGGTTGAGCCGTTGAAGTACAAAAACTTGAAGAAACCCTCTGGAAAAAAAAAAAAGTCAGCATAAAGGCATGAACAAATTCGCGAACTGTGGTGTATTCGCAGCTTGTCTTAACTTGCTCGACCTGCCGTCCGTCTTCCCCCCTCCCCCACGCAGATGGCTTGCTAATAAATCAGCAGTCAACATCGATTGAGTGAACGGAAATTGGATTGGTTCAAGATTTCGCCGTGCCAACAGGCTTTCCTTGATCCAATGGTGTAAGGGCGAGCGTGTCACAAGCGCTTCTTTCTCGAGAACATTATTGACTGGAGATGGGAAAGAGCAGTACAGGGCTGTGCTCCTCCTTGAGGAGTGGTAGTGGCGCGGTGCAGCCACCCTTTTGCACTGTGCATAATAATCTAGGATGCGAGGGCGAGCGTAACGTTGGATGTTCTTCTTCCCCAGGTCGCCCGGTCAAGGTGGAATTTCCTTCGGCGACGTTCGGAGCACTCTGGTATAAGTAACAGGCCAGCGCCAACAGAAATGTGCTACTCTTTTGGTCGTCTTGCGGGTGTAGTCCATCCATCAATTCCCTCATTGAAATGTTTTTCCTTGTGAGTGCGCCGGACGGCAAGGACCGGAATAAGACGCATTACCACATATCCAGTTTTACGGCCAACTGCAGCCCGAAAGCTCCCCGACTTTATATTTGGACGCTGCGCACCTGGGTGCCAAAACTTTTTGTTGACGTTGTTGTGGTGGTGTTTTTGAAAGTATCGCATTTTCTTTGGATAGGAAGAGTCTCCTTCATCTGGCCGCGAGAAGTATTTTGCTCGTGCTACCTGAGCTGAGCTACTGCACGCGCCCTCCAGTGGGGTTGGCGGGGCATGCTCATGTTATGTTCCATCACATGCCTTATGCAAGGGATAACGAAAGGAATCAAGTCTGCATAAATATCCCAAGAAACAGTGATCGCGATAAAGATGAGGGAGGGAATGAGGATGCTGGGTTTTTGCTTCCGTTGGTGCTGTTTGCTGAGGAAGGTGCACTTGCTCCCTCTTGCGCAGCCCGAAATCATGCACGATTCTTTTCTTTGTTTTCTAATCTTTGAAGACGGAATATTGTGAAATGGCTTGCAGAACGGCAATCGAAGACGGAAGTTTCTGTCTCAATACGACGATCGCCTGCGATCGGAATACTATGTTGTGGAAATGATGGACACGACGCGATCACACATCTTGTGCAATCTTAAATCCTCGAGT
The DNA here is from genome assembly GCA_013054445.1 of Cudoniella acicularis. Taxonomy (NCBI): domain Eukaryota; kingdom Fungi; phylum Ascomycota; class Leotiomycetes; order Helotiales; family Helotiaceae; genus Cudoniella; species Cudoniella acicularis. The sequence continues at coordinate 10,785 of JAAMPI010000577.1, forward strand.
CTTCCTTCGCTGACGGCCACTGGGTCAATCAATACAGCAGTGAAAATTGTTCTTGGCTCTCACCAAGCAAAACAATACGAAATGCTCCAGGAGCTCAGCAGCGAAGACCGTTTTCTTTACTGAAAGGACACTGCCAATGCGCAGTGACATATCCTCGATTGGAATTGCAGCATGCTTTCCGAACAATGCAAATTCCCAACATACCAAAATACTTCTCTCAATCGAGCCCAACTACCTTGTCTGAGTCCATCGCCAGATCTTTTCGATGGTTGCTGTGCCACGAAATGTGGAGTTTAAAATAAGCCTTCTTCAGCAATCACTCACTGGCCGGGCGTCGACGACAAGGGGGGATGCCTATCTGGAAATTACGTCCCGAAAATTAGAGGCCATAGCGGTACCGAATTACAGAGTAATGCATCATCGGTCGGCACTTTAAGCCGCAAAGCGGCGAAGCTGCTTTTGAATCGACAATCTCAAGCACTAGGAGGGTATTCCGTGGGATGGTCGGCCAAAAATTGAGTGTGAACTTCAGACTTAGGAGAGAAAGTACCTGCTCCCGAGTTTGTTTAGGTGTGGCCGAGAACGAGTAAGGAGTTGGCGATGTTTATTTGGCACCAACTCGAAATTACCGGCTTCCATGGCCCGTAAAACGGCCTCGTTTGGAATCTGGAGTTTCGCCATGCCATGCCTGTTTTTGGCTAGCTTCTGTGGTGTCGTAGCTCTCAGGGCCTATTCTTGCCCTAATGATCTCGCTCTGAAATTCCCACACCGCGTGTTGTGGGAGGACTTTTCTCCAGCTCAGCACCAGCCTCCCCCTTGACGATTTCGACTCCCCTGCGCTCTAACACCAGTGCAACTAGGAAAGCTTGTGTCCATCGACTCCAGAAGAAAGAGGCAAAATATCAGATTCCGAAACCATTAGAATTCACTTCACAAATTTTTATTGGTACGTGACGCGTTAACGACTTGTTTTACCTCCTTTTTTCACCGTCGCCGAGAAGATATTGACGTGACATAGGCAGATCAGACTTTGCATCGACGATAAAATACTTGAAACTCGAAGAAATGGATCTTGGCCTTTCGCAGGGCTTGGTGGCCTCCCAGGCGACTCAGCAGGCAATGCCTTCTGGTGGCCAGAGGAGTAATGAAAATGCCCGACTTCGAATTTCGTGCTCTTTCGGAGTTATTGAGCGACCCCCTGGGCCTCCACCACCCGTAAGTTGGTCAAAATCTACGAGCGCAGTAGAGCTTCAGGCCTAACGTCTACAAAGTTTCCTCATCGCCCAAAACCCTCGCGACCGTCTGCTCCAGCAGCACCTCAAACGGAGCCAGCACCAGCTCAGTAGGAGCTTGGATCGGCCGGGAATTGGGGCCATGTCGTTTCCTGAATCCACTCTCCGACTTCCGAACGGCCTCTGCTCAACATGCAATCTTAGCATGAATCGTTCGCCAGTTGCACGATACTATGGTATGCGAGAAAAAAAAAAAACCTTCTCGCCCTTTCAATCCGAATTTCTATTCTTGCAACGGCAGGCTCATGGGTCTTTTTGACATCCTTGCTTTCAATTTCATTCTCTAAACCGATAATCCAGTCCTCTTGCAACCTCGAAAAAAACAATAGGGTCTCTCAACCGGAATGGGCTTCTTCCAGGCACGCTTTCTAGACAATGCCGAAGACCTGGGATGATTTGTCATGCTACGAACGCTCCCTACTCGAAATTTCTACGCCTGTGTTCTCCTCGAGGAGATGCCGGACCTTGCCGGACCTCAACTACGATGACCTTGCTCGATAGGTTCTCTGACATCCTTCAAGGACATCCGTAGTTTTGCAACACATCATCTCGTCGAAAGAATCATCTATATCATAACGCATATATGGCAACTTCATGACTGGCGAGCTTGGTTAATAGGTCTTCGATATCAAGTAGCATTTCTGGCGTCTGTCACAATCATCGACTCGCAAGGTAGCAGTTGAAGACAAAAAAATAGAAATGGGGAAAAATTCGGGTTTCTCTATCATATACTTATTACAGATTGACATACCTGCACATTCGTATATGAGACAAGTGGAAGAGGCAATATATAATTAGATAAAACAGGTGTTTAATCAAGAACAATTTTACTTTCACATCAACTGCATATATTTGCCCATAAAATAGCATCAAAACGTGAAAACCCTCAAGTAAGAGGCCGAAACCGCAGCAGGTCGTTGACTCCACAGAGAAGGCTTGCAGAGACTTCACGTCGTACAAGGAAACTACACCTATATAAGAGGGAGCCTCGTCCCCGTAGCGCGCGCATTTTCTCATTCGTCGCCTACCAAATTTCCCAAACCCCTTAAATAAATGCACATCTAAAGACAAAACGCAACCCCACAACGATAAACGCAAACTGTGGTTTCTATACCGAAAAGACGGGAATTCTCAGCCTCGCCGGAGGCTCGTGGTACAAAAGCATGTAAGACAAGACTTTCCACTCTGATTCGCACGCGCGGGTAGGGATGAGGGGGAGGAGGGTGTGCTGCCACGATGACGGTGGTTCAAGTTGATGCCTCACTTGTAAGTGAGTCGTATCACATCACACCGACAGCGGTCGCGTTGGGCAGACCCAACTCCGCCTGCCTGGTGATAGATTAGTCGAACTGGACTGGGTGGAGGGAGGAAGGTGCGAGAAATCAGGCGTCAAGCTGCCTCTCTGTCTCCCTATCATGTCGCAGTGAGATTCTCGTCTATGTGGTTTGGTGCGTGGGTGTGGAAGAGGCGGTGGGAGAGAAATGGAGTTGAGAGTTCGTCGTCGTCGTTGGGGAGGGCTGTGGTGTTTCTTTCCTCTTAACTTCGTGGTTGACGATGATGGAGTCGACTCCTGAGAGACCGAAGAGCGCTCCAGCTTGTGGCCCCTTTTTATCCCTTGAGCTCGAGAGCCGACCAGATGGTGCTTACGCGCATAGTTTTCGTAGTGATCCTGGGGCGTTTGTGGTTGAGATTGAGATGGATTCTGGATTCAGGAATCGTCCGAATCGACAGCGACGAGGCCTGGCCGAGGAAGAGCTTCACTCGACGTCCTCGAACGCCACGCTGACAGCCAGCTTGAGCGAGGAACAGGAGCAAGAGCAAGGTAACGTCTAACTTCCGCGTACCGAAATCCCTTTTAATGTAGTGGAAAAGTTCCTGTGGAGGAAGGGTCGGCTCGAGAGACAGTGCGTCGCCTTCTCGCTAAACTTGCCCCGCCCTCCTTTTCTTTTGCGAGTAGGAACAACAAACAAGAATCAATCGAAGAGGGATCGGGATATGACAACATCAAATATGAGCATCGTAAGTTAACCCAGTGCGACCTGTCTGGCGACCGAACCGCATAAAGTTAATCTTTTTGGGCGCAGTTGAGAAAGATTTCGTGGCTGGTATCCCTCGATTGGCAAAGTTATTAGACAGTAACGACAGCTTCTGCATCTTTCGCAAATTCGGACCCGAAGCACAGCAAATTCTAATACGCAAACAAATGGAGATAGCCCAAGTCTCGAAGAAATTACATGAGCTTGACGTGTCAGACGACGCCAACACCGACCTCAAATATAGGCTGGCTAGCGTCGAGCTTCACGACGAATATGATAAAGTTCGAAAAGATTTGACAACAGAAATGGAGGAAAAATTGAATGCATACTGTGAGGAATAATGAACATCAGACCTCGTGAATTTAGAGTCGTATATTGATGGGACACAGATTCGCTTCGCTCGAAATACGAGGACATCAGAGCGCTTGCTCCAGTACCACTTCGCGATCACAGAAGTGTCCAGAATTGGATAGCGTATAATCATCCTATGATGGAGGGCGAACATGATCTCTTCCTTCTTCATGAGGATCTCGTTGCCGCAAAGCGATCCGGAGTGGCTTCAGTCCGGCATGAAAACAAGATCGAGGAGATGATCCATTATTGCATTGCTGCAAGGCCAAAATCTCGGCTCGTGGTATGTTATTTCTTTGCACATAGAGCACTTTGCCCATACTTGGTTTAACTATTATGACCTTTAGAATTTTTTTCGAGACAAGAACAGGGAGGCGAAAACAAGTAATCAGTTTATACACTACCTGTCTACCGAACGCAAGACAACCGTAGCTAGAACCATCTTCGTAATTGTGGCGGTTGTCCTCACGCTTGTTCCCGTTTTCCTGATGTTCCTCGAGAATCTTCGCAAGGAGGTTATGGCATCCATCGTAGCGGTTTTCGTAAGCTTGTTTGCAGGCTTCATGGCCGTTGCTGCAGATCTGCCAGCACATGATCTCGTTATATGTACTGCGACGCAAGTGATCCTGGATCGTGTACAGAAGTATTGATGCCGCTAACACTCATCGATAGGTACTCTGCTATTTTGGTGGCAATCATAGGCAACGCGATGAGCGGAAACAACGGATCTTGCAGCTTTGGTGGTCCGGGGACTTCGGTTTGATCGAGAGACGCGGCAGACAGGATGTTGTGATATGGCAGAGATTTTACTTTCTCGTCTGTGGGGACAGGTCATAAAAGCGTTTCTTTTGTTTGTGGTTTGAAGTGGCTCGAGGTTGTGAGGATTTTTAGGCGTGGTTCGAATCTTGACCGACTTTTTAGACTTTTTTTGCAGCAGCCTTTTTCCCAACGTAACACCGAAAATCAAAATATGACAAAATAAAAACGGAATCTTATGACAGTACAGGTGTTAAATGCAAGTATGCCCTGAGAACCGATCATGGGGTTGTTGATTTAGGTGGTGATGGAGAATAGTTACACAAGATCCGTGGTGAAATGAGAGCGCATAGACCCCTGGATCACGTGGAGCTGCTAGCCCGTACCTGCCTCTCTCGAGCCCACTACAGAGAGAGATTTGTTGGTCAACCTTGATTTTTGGCCTTTTTCCTCAAATAAGGAAATATTTAGAGAAAATGAGGGTTTTATTCATTAATAAATCTATAGTTTGGAGTGCAGAAGTTTCTATATATTTACAACTTTATACTGTCTAGTTTTGTAAACGGCTTTGAGTCTTAATTATCAACTCTTTCCCTTCATTTACCTGTTAGCGTGATGTGCTGTGGTCTGAGTTTGAACAGGGTTCGACCAGCGAAAGACTCATGTCAAGATGGAAGTTTGCAGAGCAGTTGTTTAGAAGGAGACTGATAGAGGTGCTGTAAAAAGCGCACCCCTGTAGATTTAGCGAAAACACACACCAAAATCTACCATATTCGCGATATAATAGCATAATATATTTATATTATAAAGATATCTAATATTAGATTCAAGGATAATTCTATTTATCTAGTCTAATTCTATCAAGAAAGGAATCCTAAAAACCTAGTATCTAAAGATATATAAGAAAAAGGAAAATTCACTAAGAAACTTTTAGTGTAAAAATCCTTAAAATTCAATAAGATAACAACACAACTATTTAGAGACATTCTGATTTAAATTATATAGGCTTCCTAGCCTTCTTAATATAAAGTTAATGATTTCAATCAATTTAATTATCTATTGGTTTGTTATTGCCTAGCTCAGCGTCTGGGGCGCTTGGGTGGGTGTTGGGGAAGGGCCAAAAAAAAGCTGGATTCTGAACGTAGGCCTCTGATTGGTCGAAATCAAAAGGGCATCACATGATCTGAAATTCGAAATTTCAACTAAAAAGGGGGCTTCTAGGGGGTCTCCCCCCCCCCCTCCCTCCCCCTAGGTAAATAATTATTCCTTAATAAAATTAGGGCAAAGCAGAGAATAGTCAATAAAATAAGTATATGGGATAGTTAAGACTGCGTAGTAAGATACGACATGGAACAACAAGTAGAAAGGGATCCAGACGCGACGTTAGTCGTGCGCTAGGTTCCTTGACACGAAGAATGACGTGGAGCATCTTTTAATTATAAAACAGTATCTTTTTGGTCTGTTTTCGCTAAATTTACGGTGGTGCGCACAGGGTTGGTGGTCAGGGAGCTGGTTTTGGGTCCTTTGGATACTTGGATTTTTGTAAGTAAAAAGGATGCATTTACGAGCCTGGCTGCAGAAGTCTGTATCTTATAGGGCATTTTACTAGTAATCGAAAATCGAAAACTTTAAAAACATAGTTAATAGATAGTATCTTTGCCTTCTAAAACTCACGATTATTTATATCATGAACTATAATTATTTACAGTTATTTTATAATTTTAAAGTGATCGTGATAAGTCTAGCTTTTAGAAGCCTAAAGGTGGGGTCGCGAAGCCTGAAAATCGCTTAAAAATGCCCTGTAAGATACAGACTTATGACCCCAGGCTCGTTATTTAGCTGCGTAGTCATTACCTCGGCCGGTGGCCCTGAAGGACACTGGACAACTCCAATCGAGCTGGAGATTTGTGCTGTCTGCTCTTGCAGATTGGACTTATCGCCAGAGCCGTCGTTACAGGCAGTCATATGGGGAACACGCTGCATCTCTGAAGCACTAATTGGGCGTAGCTGCTCCATTGTGTCGACGAGTTGAAATCCTCTTATTTGGGGAGAAAAAACCGTTGTTTCTTTCGTTTTTTCGATGTCAGCGCAAATCCCAAGTTTGGGCATCACGAACCCCAGAATGGGTAAGAAGTACTGTAAAGGAGCGAGCGGTTTTCGAGAACGCACTCAGCAATTTGTGCGTTTAAAGAAGTCGGATCTCGTATAAACGTTTCCAGTCGACCGAGGAAAAGTTTCCAGTGGAGATCGGCGATCAAATTAGATCCGCTGGAGGTGATGAGTCTTGTAGGAGACATCGACATCAACACAGAAAGCAACGCCGCAGCTGCCGCCGGGATCGTCGATTCTGAAAGCATCCATTACCAGCAGCGTTATACACTTGCATAAATTTCTTCATAACCCCACCAATCCAGTCTGACATAATCAGGAGGGCGTCTGCATCTCGACTAATTCTATCGACTTGATCTAAATCTCGAGCCACTACCTCCATCCCATCAAATGAAAATGTGCTCAACCCCATTCACGACACACAGTGGTTTCGAGAAATGGGAAAGCTCCAGAACCACGATCCGAGGGTAGTCGGCCTTCGGACCGGTCCGCTGCTTTTAGCTTGTCTGGGTCCACTCGTCACCGACGTCCATTGCTGGAAGTGGCGTGGGAACCGTCGATTTCTCTGGAGGCGAGCAATTTTATACGTCGAGAGGGGGGAGAGAACTGGAAAGGGTTTCATCACCGTCGGCTATCCCCGTCGTGTAGGATGGCTGCGCCGGCAAGCTACATTGTGATGCGGCCATTCATATGTTCAAGCACGTTTTCCTATTATCACTCTCTTGCGAATATTGGAAGGGCAGCCAATCATATGCTCATCAGTATGAGGTCTCCCTCTCTTGCAGCTTCACACTGACCAGGGATCGAAAGAGTGTGGGTAGGATGGTCTGGCGTGAGGGGAATGCGACAGCGTTTTCAAGGAAAGCACTTAAACACTCTTTGCTTTTGCTTTTGCTTTTGCTTTTTGGGGGAAGTTGTACCTTTTTATGAGTGAAAAGAAGGATTCCGTTTTTTGGCATCGATTCGGGTAGACGCCTATCAAATCTCGAACGACGCTCAGGCCGAGTTGTACCAGAAGTGTCGCAAACAAATCAAATCACTGTTGAAGCAGCCACCAGACTGTATCGCATTAATTCTCGTTGTCTCCGAACAAACATGTTTTGGGAATCTGGAAGCCAGTCGGAGCCGACCAGCGCCTCATCCAGCCAGCTTCTATGTCATATATCCTCTTCTTTTTTCATCAAGAGACATGCAAGGATCGAAGATTTTGCTACTTACAGTAGCAGAAACGCAGTCGTCAGAGGCGCGATAAACGCTCCAACATCTGCGAAATCGATACGCCTCGTTTTCGGCCTTCGACCAACGAAAAGCAAAAACAGGTAATATGTTGCAAACCCCGAGGACACGCTTTTACATCCTTCGCCGAGTTTGAGCTAATCCAAGGAATATCCTGTGGTTTCGTCGATACCCCGCAGCGCTTCTTCCGCTCTTGTGGATGGTCCACAGTACTGGTACATGTCTCTGGGCATCGAGTCAACAATCAATGGCCCACGCGGAATCATCGGATCCAGCTTGTCGTTATGGCAGTTTCAACAAGAAGTGGCAACGTAGCCATGAAGAGTTTTCTTCCTAGTAGACAATCACAGCACTGTGGAATTCAGGAAAAATCAATAAATATCGAGTTGAAGGCTGGGGACTTCACAGTTCGTAAAACAACCATTAGGAATCACAGACTTTTCACCCGCGTCCTCACCTTTTGTTTCTCAAATTCCCCTTTCGGAGCGAGCTAGACCGTGTTCAGGAGAGCGTCTCGACAAGCAAACCAGCAGGCTTTGACGAAAAGGCCATGGCTTCGCGGCCCGTTCCAAGGTATCTCGTTAACGAGAGCCCCCTTTTTTATACCACTTAACGAGTGTATTGGAAACAGAGAACGGAGTCATTTTCAGAGTCTAACAGAAGCTACAGCTAGGTCCCCCTCTTTCCTTCCGCCAAATTTCAATCTCTGGGGAACCTCTCACGATCTTGTCTTCCTCGCGGCTTCAGTTGTCAAGTAACTCCCTCCTTCGAAACTCGAAAGCACTATCCGCACAACTTGGGCAGCTGGGCCTTAAACATTGAGCAGATTCATCTTTTTGCTTCAAACCGATTAGAAGTTCAAAGGCAGGCTCCAGGCTTCTCCAAAAGAGAGCTGCTTTTCAAGCTTCATCCAACCCTCTTTCTCTTCGAAAACCTCCACTCGAATACAAGTCTCGCGGAGCTGCTGACCAAGGTGCACCAGTTCTCCCTTCTCCTCTTCGAAGAAATTTGATAAAACAAGCTTCAGACTACCTCAAAAGAGGACGAACTGTTTATCAAACCCTCTCCAGCCTTCAAACCCCTTTTCGAAAACCTCTAGTCGAACACAAGCTTTCTGGGCTACTAAACAAGACCCACCAAGCCTTCCTTCTCCTCTTCGAAGATATTTGACGGAGCAGACTTTGGACTACCCCAAAATAGAACAAACTGCTTCTCAAGCACCACCCGATCTTCCTGCTCCTCTTCGAAAGCCCTCCGCTCGAACGCAAATCTTTCGGAGCTGCTGACCAAGATAATGAAGCCTTCCTTCTCCTCAAAGAAGTTTGCCAGGACAGGTTACAGACTCCTTCAAAAGAGGACAAACTGCTAACCAAGCTTCCTTTAATCTACCTACTCTCCGAAACGTCCTACAGAGCACAATTCTTCAATTTTCTAGATGGGATAGTGCTTGCCTACCTTAGCCAAACACATCTCGTTACAATCCATACCGAGAGAGCAATTGGACACAACTGCTTGCGGAATACACCTCACGAGCACACGATGAGCATACTTGGAAACATGTCTCTCTCCGACCACTGCTGCATTTCGCGCGCATAGGCAAGGTGTATTGTGCAAACACAGAGCAGAGAAAAAAGGAAGGGAAAGGCCATCATAAAAGACAGCATTCTGCCCCTTCAGCAACAAAGAGGGCTGTTACAAAAGTTCGGGCGGGATTTTGTGTTAAATTTGTCGAGTAAAGGCAAGAATGGGCACAAAGCTGTTCCTCGTTTGTCGATATTGCTCTATCTAGCCTCAGCTTATTTACAAAATGAAAAATAACTTATTTCCATGCAATCTAATTTAACACTTGAAATTGTTTGACCCAAAGAAAAGCAACAGAACTGATAAACTACTGCTGCTGCGCTTGCAGAAATGTAGCAGATGATTGTAATCTTTCTTACCTTAACATCGAATTACTGTGTCGCTAAAACCCCCCCTAAATTACGGCGACATCCAGCAACAATACATGTGTAGAGTTTCTTAACCCTTTTCTACCCAGGAAAGGAGACACAACAGAATGATCCTTGTATTCCAAAGCCTCAAAAAGTGTTTCAACCCTCGATGGTTTCGGTATTGGAGGGATGCAGTGGCACAGCTTCTTTCAGTAGATTTGCCCTTGAGCTTGCGTTTGTATGCGTGTAGAAATCTGCTCGTCTTGGATATGTTTTATTGTATTTTCGTCTTTGTTGCCCTTTCCCCTTCACCCCTGAACAACTTCGCGTAGCGGTTGTGGTTGAACTCGGAGAGGAAACAGGGCATGTTGAAATTGGAAGGTGAAAGCGTATAGTGGGTTCTCTGTGATAGCGTGTATCTCTGTTCCTGTTAGTTAAAGGGTTGAATTGTTGAAAGAGTAAGGAAGGTTGCGTCAGTCTTGCAGACCAGGCTTGGATTTCGGGGGTATCGGATTCGAACTCTGAGGTAGCACTGACGTAGATTCTGCACTTTGAAATTGGCTGGATGTAGGGGATAATGTTTCCATGGAGCTTGTGGTTCCTGAGCTTGAGGTGTAGATGTGGATTCGTTTGCTTGAAGTCCAAATCGTATCTCAGCATGAGGGTGGTTGTGGCACAGGCCGCTGGAACACTGAAAGAAAGACCTGTGTCTGCAGTGTCGAAAATAACTCTGACTGGTTGCTGTGGATCGACAGCCGTAACAGTTGATGCTTCGCTCTTCGGAGATGTTCTGCTCCAGTCTTTCGGTCATGAAATCGACTATTGAGGCTTACTACGAGCCAGGGGTTTCGATTCTGAATCCTCTGCGTTGTGAACCAGGTTATTGACACCATCGAGCTCGAGGATTTTCTTTCCGCAGGTGAGCGTTTGCAAAATAGAATATCCTTTCTTGTAGTTTGACAGATCGATCCATTTGATGATGGCTCGCAGCTCTGGTGCTGAAAAGGACAGGCGGTAATGGCGAAAGCATTTCGGCTGCTGATCCAAGTACGATGATAAACTCCAAGGGAAAGGAGTTCCGTGCTTGCCTCTTCGGACTCTCGTGTATACAGATACAGCAAAGGTCCAAAGTTGAGGTGGGATAGATTACAGCCGAGGGGGTGGGTCGTCTCGCTGGGATCTTTAAGCCACGGCAAGTCTCATTTAACCCTCTCTAAAATACTTTGAATTTCGAGCTGAGCCAAAACAGCGACGAAGAGGTCGACTCCAGTCAGATGTGATTTCTTTGTTGTTTCACCTACAGGACAGATGTTCCCGAGCTAGGATAAAGGTCCTCGGGATTCAAGGAAGGCTTTCTGAGATCGTCAATAATCTCGCGGTCTGACCGATTCCTTCCTACGAAACTAGACCTTCTGCTGTATGCGATCTTGGTAACGGTGGCTGTTCCCCTCCTTCCAGTCCAGTCAAGAAGGTACCGCCTCAGGCTTCGAAATTTGACGAGGAACACGTCTCACCAACAGCTTTTTGACATCACTCAGAGTATTGGTGCCCTATAGGGGATGATCTATTGGAAATTTCTCGAAGAATCTGGAATGAATCTAGATTTACACGTACGAGCACCGCACGAGTACCTATACTGTCAGTCCTCCTAGAGGAAGCTTTAACAGAACTTTTTCCGACCCGCTTTGCTTTGTCTAGAGGATTGATTTCGATGGATGTCGGAACTTTGCGACTTGTTTATCTTTCCAATGGCCTCAACGACAACTTCCCGACTATCCGAAAGCAAAACGCAACCACTGAGACGACTTTGGCTTCTCTACGAGATACTTACCCGATTCACGGGCAACTGATGCGCCTCGCCAACTCAGACCATGCAAAGCAACAAGAGGATTGTCTGCATTTGCTGCACAGAACCGCATCCATTGACGACAAGCCACGAAAGGGCCGTAAACTCTGCAGTGGGAGGGCCACGATCAGCTGTGATTCGAAGCGGCGCTGGCCAAGCAAGGAAGCCGGCGCGTACCTTCGCAGCAAACGCAACAACCCATGCAGTTTGGACGCAGCACTGCAATGCAGCAGAGATCTCCCGGCGAGGCAACTGTCACCCCTAGATATTTAAGCAAATGCCCACGCTCTTCGTTAAATACAGTTCTCAACTTCCTTACACCAGACTCGCATGGTATCATCAGAGTGTGCTGCAAGCGCAATGGGAGTCGGGGGCGCTAAGCTGAGCTAAAGACTTTGGTAAGTTCCTTGACTTCCTTGAAAGTGGGACCGATTTCCATCAAGGCTAACTAACCATTTGGCACAGCAGAAGTTTTATTAACAATCGAGCTTTGAGAGCCAGCGCTACCTAAGGTGTGGCTAGTGAGATCGTCGTCACACAATGTACGTGCCCAGTGGCCCGGTGCTCCCCCCTCAAGCCGCTCGGCAAGGCCTTGTGTGTGGCGCTTAGGAACGTCACATATCAGCGAGGCCGCGTGCGATACCAACGTCTATAGAAAATAACGCAGTTGAAAGCTTTTTGCCGTCTTTTTTGGGACGGCGATGCGTTCTAGCGGCGGAGTTTATGCGCCGTTTGTCTGCATTTCTTCCAGCAGGTCATGCTGTACGAAGTACCCCCACCCCGATCCAACAAAATTCGGGTTCTCCAAGGTATCTTCAGGTCTCGCTCCGAAAGGATATATAGTTGTCAGGATCCACAAGGGCTTTGAAAGTTCTTTTGTGCGATTCTCGAGCTTTCCAAATTCCATGCACTGTCGAGTACTTTGGAATGCATTTCATTTCAAAAACAATCCCCCCTCTTGTTTCGGCCTAGCGTTCGATCGAGTGAGCAGTCTACCCCGTTAAATACGGCGTTGAAGTTGGACGCGACAGGAGGAAACACTGGAGAAAACATGGCCACTGGGCTGCAAATGTGCTGTAAATGCGCATTGGAAAGAATAACAAACCCACAAAGGTGGGGCAGAACGAAGCAAAAGGGAAGCGAACCTGGCGTTTTCCTTACTTCCCACCGCACTACAGAGGGAATATTTGCGCTTCTTGGTTGTCCAGTAAAGATTGTTGACGGATGAATATCTGGGAGACGAGATGGGACCACAACCCTGGATTGGCGAACAGGGGAGCCGTGGCCCGGCCCGGGCCTCTTTTTTGAAGGCTTCTCTCTCCCCAAAACCTTCATGCACCACTTACGCTAGCCGCCGATTCCTTTATTTCATCTGTGTTGAAAAAACGAGGCGAAAATCAGCTCAGCATCAAGCTTAACGGCTCTGCCATTCCATCGAGATCTGGACAGATCCAGAGCCAGAGCCAGCTACTGCCACCGCCAGTGGCTCTCATCCCAGCATCAACTACCTTGGCATTGCTACGATCAACTCCCACAACAGTCGTAACAGCCGTACAAAAGCATTCTCTTCCGCCATGGACGTACTGACTGCTTCGATGAAGCTGCAGGCATTGCGGGGCCATTGCAGATGAGGTTATCCAGACCTGGAAGGGCAAAACAAATCGATCGCGCCCCAATGCATATCGATCAAGGACACGCCTTCGCCCCCAGCCGGCGACTGTTCCTATTGGCTTCTCTGGCAGGCTGTGTCATGGGCTCTCCCACGACAAAATAGAAGATATTGTTACGAAATACATGTGTCGAGATCTGTGTGCAAGGCTCGACGAACCTCTCCTTTACGACACGTTTCCTACCACCGCGATTTCGAATCTTCTTTTTAGGACGGCGAAAACTCTTCACAGCCAGATAGGTACTATATACAGATAGATCAGCTGGAAGGTACTTCAGCAGTTTCCTCCAACCCCCCCTCCTTCCCTCCTCACAACTGACCTGCTGCTAGAGATCCATCGGCAAAACCACTACAGCCATCTTCCTGCTTAGATTCGAACGAAACAAAATCAGCCAACGTCACCCTCAGACAAGAAGCTTAGTTTGATTCTCTTCATGGACTGCTCCTCACGGAACACGATGATCGACGACTGCGAGGGAATGGAAAAAAACCCGGTGGACGGTGCATGTGACGGAATAGTGAAACCGGATCCCAATCCCAACCCCGTGAGTCTTGATTTCGAACTTTGTCCATACCCACCGTCCTCTAGGCAAAAGAAATGCGTCCCTGCCATAATTTCGACCAAGCCCACAGTACAACAACATCCACGGGACCAAAACCTCAACACAGGACATCTAAATTTTACCGCACCCAAACCTCGAGGAGTGGCACACGCGTAGATAGGACCGTGACTGATATATGAAGCAGGAACCCTCTCCGCCTTCTAGCCGTCAAGGCACTCCTGACCCCAACCACGTTGTATTGATTGAAGAGGGACCTAATCAGCGGTGAAGTTTGGGAAGCGGGGATGAGATATCGACCTCCTCGGGGATGGGATTAGAGGTTGATATCCTTACAAACCCATCCCTCAAGTATCTTGCAATCTGCTCGTGCACCCAAGCACAGGATGGCAAAGAAAGGAATAAACATGTGAACCCATTTGCATTTATTTTCTATAAAAAAACACCACGATTTTACTTCAAATAACAAAAGGGCAAGGGAAGAAGGGAATAATTGGGTATACATCTTGGGCGGATCTATCAGCATGAGATTTTCAATTACGGAAATAATTACGGGTTGCAAAAGTTTCTTGATTCACACATAGAATAAAAGCTTCCAAAAATCGAAGAAAAAAGGCCTTGTTTATGTTTATAGAAAGGAACCTCAATCACCATACTCCTAAAACCTCCTCTGTGCAACCAAGGCTCTGCCTCCTTAACACTGCACAACCCAAGCGAATCTGAGCCAATGAGTGCAGAGCACAGGCACACAGTAGTACGCTCCCTCCCAAGCCTGAAGGTATAAGTACCTCTGATCCCCACGTAAAATTCCCCAGCACAGTTTTCCCACTCTTCAGCCTCCCAAAAACCCAAGCTCCTAAAAGCCTTGCCATCGATTTCATCACCCCAGAATCGAAAAATTAAAAATTTGAGAAAAGAGTGAGAAAGGTAGTGAGCAAGAGTCTCGCAGTAGAAGGAAAGTCAGAACTTAAAAGGGTAAATGTCCCTCCGTGATCCCTGATTCGCTGCGCGATATCCCGTCATGGTGGGTGGTGGTGGGTGCTATTTCGACCCCCCCCCCCTCTACGTCTCGTCAGGCCAGGCGGCTGCGGCAGCAACGCTTTCGGTGACTGAGGCCTAAAGCCTGCCTGTCCGATGGGCCAGAGGGAGTGAAAGGGGCTGTTGGTGATTCGGGATGGGTGATGTTGTCGTCGTCGTTGTCCCTTTTCTTTCGAGTGTGTTCTTTTGCTGGAGTCTTTTTCTTGTCTTATCCTGTACTTATGGCGATGCCGACTGAGAGACAGCAGCCTCGCGGACCTGCACAAACGAGTCCGATAAGACCTGTTCCTGGAGCTCACATTTTTAGTAGACATAGGGCCACACCTTCTCCAGATATCGAAATGCAGCAGTCTGGTGTGTTGAGAAGTCGAGGTCAGCCGGCACATTCTGCTACTACGGTTTCTGCTTCTGGGAGAGAGTCTACTGCAACTCCAGGAGCAGCTGAAGTTTCTGCTTCGAACGCACAGCGTATGTAGCAATGATGGAAGACAAAGCGATAGCTCCAAGAGCCTGCTGATGTTCAGTAGAAACCAACCACTCGGTGCCGTTGCCAACAGCAGCTTGGCAATGGCTTCTCGCACATTTCACAAACATGAACCTGTTTGGAAAACCCACTGAGGCAACTAAGAACTTCAACCGCCAGTACGGATATGCTGGATCCAAATTGAAGTATGACAAATGTAAAGTTTCAAGAGCCTACCTTTTTGATGCAGAGCTAACGAGTTCCGGTGAAGTGGAAGATTTTCCAGAAGGGTACCCCAGGCTTTCCGCTTTCATGAATGCCGATGATAGCTATGCGAATTACCGTAGTTTCAAGCGCCTATCTGCCCGAATTCTCCTACACCGTCAAAACGAGTTGACGGGGCT
Organism: Cudoniella acicularis; assembly: GCA_013054445.1. NCBI lineage: Eukaryota > Fungi > Ascomycota > Leotiomycetes > Helotiales > Helotiaceae > Cudoniella > Cudoniella acicularis. The sequence continues at coordinate 26,476 of JAAMPI010000577.1, forward strand.
CGAAAATTCCCTCGATGCGCTTGACAGGGAGGACGCAGCTGACAAGAGAATGGAGAAGAGGCTAAGAGGTTTTGATCTCACCGATGACAATGGTGAGCAGAAAAGATTGATAGACAAAATAGAAAAGAAGTGGTGTGCATACGGTAATTTACCTTGTTTGGAAAGAATGAAACTATTCGCTGATCCGTTGTTTAGAAAAAGTACTCATGAAAGCTGCTCGGCTTCGTGGCCTTGGCCAGTCATCACAACGAGACCACTATTCAGTTCTCAACTACGTTATGAATAGACACCCCTTTGGCGGGGGAAAGTATGACTATGTTTTCCACGCTGACGACTTCGTCTCTCTGAACCAGAACAGCCACAAGGGTAAGGAGTTTGAGGTTTTAGTAGAGCAACTACTAGACTGGTTACCTGAGTTTCCTTTCAAAGTATGCCCAAGCTGCGAAACCCCCAGACAAGAATTGAGGTAAGTACTGATGCTCACACTTACAGAATATACTCCAATCGCCAAAAGAGGCCGCGAAGACTAAAGACAAATTCATTACCACGTACTCTCCTCGTCGACTTGGTTACTTGGCAAATGGCCTTGCCGTGTCTCTTGCAGTTGGAGTCCTTCTCGTCCCAGTATATTTGCTCTTCCTTGTGGTTGAAAGCCATGCCATGATGGCTGTCACCGCCTCCATTTTCATGTTTGCCTTTTCGGTAATCCTGTCGGCAGTGACGGGAGCAAGCCCGCAAGAGATATTCATGGGAGCAGCAGCGTTTGTATCCACTGAACCCGTCCGATAGTCCATGGCTAACCTCAAAAGCTATGGCGGAGTTCTCATTATGTTCCTCGGGAACGTCGGCAGCAACCAAGGGTGTAGCTGTCCGGTAAAATCATGATCGCAGAGCTCGAAAGAGGTTGTGCTGGCGTCGTGTTTGGAGGACTTTCGAATGGGATATTCTAGGGAACGGTGTGCGTTAGTGGAGTTTTTTGCAATTTTTATTTCAAACCTTTCAAACATTGCAAGCGACAAGCCCAAAGGGTGCAGCCCGCTCCAGCGAGTATTTTCAAAGGTGTGTGAATGACTATTACAACAGTTTCCTGCTGTCTCGAAGTCTTTCGGGTCGATGCAACGGAAGGCAGCCTTGCGTGCTCGGACCTCCTTTTTCATCACGTGCCATTTAACAAGACTCGCCCCCAAACGTCCATCGCAGATTCTTTTTGTAAACAACGAATAGATTAAGGCACATTAAAGATTATAGGACTACGTACACAGTGTATGGTGAGGTTTTAGCAGTCTACAGGCCATCTGGGGATTTCGAAGGTGTACGCAAAGGGCAGTCATGTGTTGTGATATCAAATAAGGGGAGAGAAGAGGAAGTACTGAAGTACTTGGTAGTACCTTCAATAACGATCACTGTTAACTCACAACCCACCTGCCCCCTTCGAGGCTAACAACCAACATGAGGATAGTCGAGTTTCCACCGGACAGGTATTTTGCCCTTTTTAAAATAATAATAACAACAGCAGCAAACCTTAGCCTTTCGTTAAGGTTATTCATTAACAGATTTATAATTTGGAGTGCAGAAGTTTCTATATATTTACAACTTCATACCGTCCAGTTTTGTGAACGTGATTGAGTCTTAATTATTGACTCTTTCCCTCCATTTACCTATTGCGGGGTATCTCAACATTAAAAAAAAGTATACATATACAAGCCGTGAATGCCCAAAACTCCTACGCTAATCTCAGAACCACCCTCCACCCCAGAGCCCCGGCTTCTCTAACGGCGCAGGATACGCAACCTCGTCCTCTTCGGCTGATGAGTGCGTTCCACCCCCTTTCTGCACAAAATGCTCTTGCTAGCATTTCTAAATCATTCCCGAAGCTATGTTTATGGCCAGCTTGAGCCGTTGTCGTTGGACGTGGAGGAGAATTTGCGGTTGTCATGTCGGTGCAATCGATAACTAGAACTTTTGGAATCGTGCTGTTTGTAGTGTGGATACTGGAGTGTGTAGGATCCGGTGAGGATGGAGGTGAAAGAAGAGCCGAAAATTGGATAGTAGCGGAGGTAAACAGAAGGTCGAGTATAGGGGTTCGCGTATATGTAAAAGCCTTGTGTAAAGGGTGATTGCCTGAGCGAGTAGTTAGCTTCATAATGGCAAGCAACAAAGTCACCACAATAAAATTGCTTACCTGAAGCTTTTGCAGATCTAAAGGAGCTTTGGTCCGAAATTTGAAATGAGGGGCTTGTTGGCGTTCTTAATATATCGGTGTAAGGAGAGGGGACACAAGGGTGTGCTGTAACAAAGTGTACATCATGTGCTAAGGCGAGATTGATCTCCCTCTTTGCCTCGCTAGATTCTATCATGAATCTCATCATTGCAGAATATGTCTGAATTCTTGAGGAGTTTGTAGGCTCAGTCAGAGGTGTTGGTGTTTCTTGCACTGAACTTGTGTCCGAGTCAACCGCAGAAAACAAGTCAAGCGACTCGAAAACAATTGAGAAGGGCTTTTGGAAGGACTCGTCAGAAGGAATGACAAAATCGCCAGGCAAAACCGAGGAGATGTCTGCTCCGCCAATGACATTCCCATCCGTTTCGATTAAGGTTTTGTGCCAAATTCGAGGCTTTCCACCCTGCGTATCAGGATCTAACGGAATGTTAGTGTGTGATCTCCCAGGCTCAATGGCTTTCCACCACGTACCGTTTTGAGTCGGCAGTTCGACATCAATGTCGACCCAGCCTTCAGGCGCTCCTCGAGGAATAACATCGGAAGAGATCCAACTCATGCATTCGTGGGCCCCCTTTTTTGCAGCAAGAACTCTGCCGATGACGCAAGCCGTACTCCAAAAGCTTTTCTTAGAATACACGAATCCGCCATAAAGATTTACTTCGTCGCCAAGTCTGGCCACAGCTAATACATCATTCTCCAGGAGAGTAGACATGAGGAGATGTCCTAGTACTTCGCCGGGCAATATCAAACCGCTTAGATAGGAATTTGAGAGCCATCCTGAGGGATGAATAATTCCTGCGACTCCTTTTTGAGACAAAAGACCACGGCGAGCTTTATGTCTTCGGCTGGGAAAGTATGACGTAGAACTTTGAGTTGACATTGACAACGGTGTTCCCGCTGCTGAGATGTTTTGAACGGTGTCAGACACCGATATACCGTTTGCAACAATTTTAGTATTCAAGTTTTCAATATCCGGCCAGCCTAACTTGCGGGCAAAATGAACCAGGCCCGAGATCTGTGTTGCTTGATTCCGACCTCTAAACTTCAGATGGTCGATGCTCTCTACAACCTTTGGCACATCGCCAGACCCACCAGTTAATGTTGCCAGCCAACCTGGAGACGTTTTTTTCTCAATGATATCCGCTGGGTCTAGTTTCTCAATCCGTATATGCTCAAGCCACTGGCGTGCGAGGATTATTGACCATCTCACGCTCGATGTGGCGCTCTTGTCAAATCGACGGAGTTCAGCAGGCTTGGGTGCTTCCAAGCCGTGATCTATGTTCATTGATACCGCATCGAGTCGAAGCAAAAGCTCGCAAGATAATAAAATCTGGAGCAATAGCCAATATTTTTGAGTGCCCGATTCAGGCATCACCTCATTGTTGACAGTGATCTCCTCGTCTGCCACCGGTTCGGAAGATCCCCACAGAATCTGACCCAGCCGTATTCTCCACTCGACGAGGCCAAAATCGACCCAGACGAATGGTGCACGCAAGACATCTATGAGAGCTTCAATCTGTACTTGAAGGCTATAGGGGTCATGAGAGTCAGTGACTCTTGAAGGAGGGTAGAGAATTTGGGTAAAAAGTTCTGTATAAAGCTCAACTGTTGGCCGTCGGTGCTTCATCGGGTCTTCATGATAGGTTGTGCTAACACTCAGGAGCCGTTCGATTAGTGTCGAATCCGTCAGAGGCCGCAAGCCTTCCTTGTCATTGAGGAATTTCTTTCGATGCTCTAACACAGCTTCTGGACTTGTCTCCCTAATATCGTCCACAGCACGAAGGGCATCTGCCACTCCCATTTCGAGCGCAGCTCCATAACCCATGGTTCCTCTTTCAAGTCCTTGCATACTGAGCATGTTCGGACGTTCTCGACATCGTGGCATAAAATGTGCTCGCTGTTTCCGGTGGTGCTCTTTCGCCTGCTCAGCGTTCCTACTCACTGACCAAGTAATATGCGGCCAGGCAGTGACACCGCCCCATGCTTCATCTTGTATTTGTACATGGTCACACAAATCCCTTATCTCCACTTCCGTGTTCCAGGGATATGCCACACTGGGATGAGGTGGCCCGGTATGATGTCCCTCTGAGCGAGCAAAAAACTGCGGGGCCCCAGAAAATAGCTTTTGTAGTTCACCAGTAGCAATTGGTGAAATAATTCTGGCGAGCTTGGTTGCAGGTTTTGGGGTAGGAGGAGCTTCGTCTTGGGTGGTGCCTGGCGGGGGAGGGGGAAGCGGCTTATTCGTGTCTGACATAGGTGTGGAAGGGTGGTCTGGCGATCTCGGAGACTGCAGTTCTAAGGGAGAAGGCTTCTTCTGAATTTAGGTCAGCAATAGGTCCAGCAGAGAAATCAAAAACCGTGCTCTGGAATTAATCGACGTGCTGCAGGGAATTTGACAGTTTGGGCTCCTACCAGAGACTGACCCCGCCAACGACTCTGCTTCGACTCAGTGGTAGCTATAGGCTTCTTGATCAATGCCCGAAAGAAGTCACGACGTGATTGTCTCCTTTGTGCCTTCTCTGGATCCTCGGGTTCGTGGTTGGGATCGGGGTTGTGGTTGAGAATAACTGGGGAATCATGCTGGTCAACGTGATTGCCCTCCCTCCTCGAGGCTTTGAGGAAGGAGAAGGTCGGCATCTTGCAGTGCATCCGTCAACGAGTGGAAAGAAAAGCACCGCGGGTCATCAGGTGCGGTGTGAAGCAATAAGATAGCAACGGAAGAGAAAAAGAAAAAGCAGAAGCAATATTAAAATAAGAGTAAACTCAGACTTGAGGCCGACTTGAGGCCCGAGGTGTGAGATAGTTGACAGTTGGTGGTCGGTCGTTGGTAGCTAGCAGTAATAATGCCGAGTAATGGATAGGGGGCACTTTCGTGGCGGGCGGGAGTGCTGGCCATTCTGCTGGAGTCTGTCAGTCTGGAGGGCGGGCATATTATTCGCAAACCTGGTGGGTAGAGGCT